>OVAY01000354.1:0-65615 GCA_900406395.1 Kernera saxatilis
CTTGTAGTGTGGTTTCCTTCTTGTCATGATGCACTTTGCCAAATATCGTAGCAGCTAGCTTTTGTGGAGAAGAACTCCAATAGTGTATAGATCTGCCAAGTACCAAAGTACTAGATACGTTTCTCTTGGAAAATTCCGATAGTGGACTGGGTTCATGTTTATTGTGGTAAGGAATGGGTAGACTGGATGATAGGGTAACCCGAGGAGTGGACCTTGGTCGAGACCATACCTATGGATGTAGAGCTTCAGGAAAATGTGTAGCGTCTCTATCACTTTGTAGATTAGGACATTATCCAACATATTTTCTCGCAACCCTTGGGGCATCTCAGTAATCATGCTTCTTAAGACATCTTCTTCTGGATTTTCTGGACTGAGAGCATATATCATCGAGAAAACTTTTAAGATTTGATGTTGGGTCCTGGATAGGAAGTCAGGGAGAAAGTTGTCTTTTCCTTTGATGTGGTGGACGTCAAACTTCCATTGTGAAAACCAACTCGCCCATATGAGTAGTTGTGCTTGTGGTAACATTTTTTGCTTGAACTGGATCATCTTAGGAAAGGATGACATGTCCATCTCAATGAGGAAATGTTGATCGACTAGGTGGAATTCAAACTTCTCAATTGCTCTTTTTACTGCAAGTATGTCCTTCTAGGTTGAGTGGTAGTGTTTTTCACTGTCTTTAAAAGCTCCGCTTTTGTATCCACAGATATGTCTTTTCCCTTTTTTGTCTTCTTCTAAGAGTACTGCTCTCCAATAACAATCACTTGCATTTTTTTGTAAAATTCTCTTTCCTTTGGACGGGATCTTCAACGTTGGTAGGGTCTTTGAAATTCTCTTGAGTTCTTTAACTGCTTCCGTATAGCTTTGATTCCAAGGAGGAGCATCTTTATTAAGTTGTGTGGAGAGGACCGTCCTGTGTTTTGCCAAGTCATGGATGAAATCTGCCATGTAGTTGACTATTCCGAGGAATTGTTGGACCTGCTTGAACGAGAGTTTTTCGTCTGTAAATTCATTAAGTTGGCTTGCAATATGAGGCTGAAGGTGATATTGTCCTTTCGAGATATGCATCCCCAGGAAATCAATTTCAGTTTCTCCTACCCTCATCTTCTTTTCAGAGAGCATCACGCCATACTTTTGTACGATGTCATGAAACTTCGCTAGCAATGTAGTGTGGGAATCTATGTCTGGAGAGAATAGGAGAATATCGTCGATGTATACCAATGCATTCGGGAGGATTGGCTCAAATTTGTTGATCGTGGCTTTCTAGAACAGTGAGGGTGCTACTTTTAATCCAAAAAGCATGACTTTCCAGTGGTAATGTCAATCTGGTATGCAAAAACCTGTCTTCGGCCTGTCTTCAGGTTTGATTCCAAGTTGCCAAAAGCCTGCTTTTAGATCGAACTTTGAGAAGACTTGAGCTTTTGGAAGTTTCTGGAACAAGACTTCTCTCTTTGGTAATGGAAATTTGTCATCTGCGAGGAAATGGTTGAGTGGCTGGTAATTGATGACCAATTTTAATTTTCCCCGTACATGCTCTGCTCTTTTATTGACATAGAACGCCTCACAAGCCCATGGTGAAGTTGTCTTCTCAATGAGATATTCTTTCTGGAGTTGGTCAATTTCTTCAAGAGCAAGGTTGTAGTGATCTAGATTCATTCCTGGGTGGCTTGCCTTAGTTGGATTTATATATTCATTCATTTTGAAAGGTAAAGATATGAAGACGTCCGGGTTCTTCCATAGTGGTGATGAATATTTGGTGAGGAACTCCGAATGAGAGGCGGCACAAGAGATCTTGATGATTTCATCTTTGATAGGATTCAGAATCTCCATGGGGTATAAATGAGAGACCGTGGTCCATGGCAACAAATGATTTTTGTGTTTAAGCCCTTTTGGATGCCAAGATACTCTTTTGAGGCTATGGAGAACATCAAATCTAAGTATAAAGTCTTTTCCAGGGAGATCAGACCCATATAATTTAGAATTTAATCATATAGCCCGGAAATAGTTGGATGTAGATGGGCTTACTGATTAGGGAGATATGAAATATATATCCATTTGCTGCTTTGAATGCCACCGAACATGAATTCCAGTGAGAGGCGGAGAGTATATCAGGTTTGATGATGGAAGATGCCGCTCCTGTATCCAAGTAGGCAATGACCGGAATAGGCTTGTCATATTTGCTTGGAAGAATGTAGATTTTGGCATTTGGAGATGGCTGGGAAAAGTATACCAATTCTTCTTCTTTTGGCTGTTCTATTTTGCATGCTTCAAACGTGTATAGATCAAGCCACATGAACTGGTCACTTACATCTTCTTCAGCTTCGGTGTCTGCTTCGTCTGAAGAATCATCTTCTTCTTGCTCTATTCCCATTGCAAGGACTGTGTCTTCTGTTGGTTCATCATCAAGTGAGAAAATGGATTCGATGTCTGAGTCATCTATGTCCTCGATCTGGGCCAAGTGTACAAGAAGATTGTCTCTTTTCTTCTTGTTTGTGCATTGTTTTGCATAATGACCTTTCTTCTTGCAGATGTAGCATCTGTCTGGTTTTTTAAACCCTCTTTGCGCTTTTTTCCTGAAGAATTTCCATTTCTTCCTTCTAGTTGACTGAGGATACTTCTTCTGCCATCTTCTTTTGAATTTCTTCTCTTTCCCATAAGTTGTCGAGCATTTGCACTTCTTGTCTCTGCACTTAATAGAGAGTTCTGGACGATCACATGCTTTTCCAAGTAGCTTTCCTTGATCTTGCAATTGTTTGAAGAACTTCTGGTGATTGCATAACTTTTCCAGTGCGGCGAGAGATATTTGGTATATTTCTCCTATTGAGACTTGGTTAAGGGGCATATTTTTTAGCGATATTATTCGCGAAGTCTCATTTTCAAGTGGTTCTGGAATTGAGTTCAGGTACGCCTGTTTGAGATTGACATCATATATCCCATTCAGGGCGTAGAATCGCTTTGAGATCCTCTCATAATGCTTTTCCAAATCTTTTCTTTTCAAGGAGCAGCACCTCATATTGAGATATTCTTCTCTTGCTTGAACAGTGTAATGATCCCATGTTCCGAGGAATTCATTGTCAATGTGACCAATTTGAGCATCCACGGTGGGTGATTGACGAATTTGCAGCTGTCGATACTGGCCAAGACTTATCCACCATTGTCGCAGACGCCCTTGGAATTTAGAGACCAATTTATCAATGACTGTTGGAAGTGTTGCTCCTGGGCTGAGAAGGTGCTCTGTGAGCCAAGCATGCATTTCATAAATCTTGTCTCGCCATTTTGATGGAGCGACTTCATCAAAAGAGAAAACGTTCTGCGGTTCTGTGTTGAATTTTGGGTTCCCATTTGGTGGAGTTCTTCGAGGTTCTCGTTCTTCTTCATAGTCACTCTCCATGCCTTCTTCTTCAACAGTTGGTTCAGCCATCATGAAATTTGGGATTATTACTTCATCATCTGCTTCTGGTTTCGTCATGCTCTTTCGATTGACTCTTTCTTCCTTCTTTGCAATCTTTTTGAGGAGAGTCGTGATCGGATTGGCGTGTTCAACCATGAACTGTTCTTTACTCTTCTCAGGCAGTTGTTGGGGCTTTGAAGTGGCTTTTTTTTATTTCTCAGTTGGTTGTCTCTTCTTCTTGATACGAATTTACCCTTGTTGGTAAGAAGGAGGATGATCCAAAGATGCTAGGGTCTTGGGAAAAAGATAGGGGTTGTGTTTGGGTTGTGTAAGGTGGAGTATATATAGGATATGGGGTGAAGAGATCATATGGCAGTTGGGGTTGTTTTTTGGGTTGATTTTGTAAGGTGTTTAACTGGGCTTTGAGGGTTTTAAGTTCTGACTCTTTTTGGCTCATGAGGGGTAAATTCATGGAAATGGTAGTTGCCAGGTGTAGAAGCTCTTGGTGGAGAGAGGATATTTTTTTGGTTATCTCTTTAATGGAAAGATCCATTATGGTTACCTTTTTATCTATTTGGCTCAAGAGCTGGTTTTGGATGGCTGAATTCTCTAACTGCCAATTTAGAGTTGCCTCTACTGCACTTATCTGCTTCATTGTACCATATGGGTTCTTTATGTTTGGATTTTTGATCTTCCATGCGTGCTTTATGTTGTTTTCTTCGAATTCTTGCGGTGGAAAGGGAGATTCTTGAGAAGATGAAGGACCAATCATGTAGCTTAGTGGAACTTCGTCTTGATCAGGAGTTGTTGGAGTTGAATTGTTTGAATACAAGACATAGTATTCAAAGTTCTTTCCATTAGGTTCTCCGAGAAGGCCAACTTGTGAATCTCCTGACTCGTATCGTTCTTTAAGAATCTGTTGAGAGGATTTCTTTTTTCTCCTTCGTTTTGTTGTGTCTTCTTCATCCGAACTTTCCATTAAGCAATTTTGGCAATCACAAATATCAAAGAATTTGTGACCTGACTCATCAGCGAATGAGTAGACTGGATTTCCGAGTGAATCAAAGTATTCAATAGGAACACTGTGCAGTTGTGTGTTTATCTCCATTATCTTGGTGTCTTCTGACGGGAAGATCATATTGATCTCTGTGCAGAAAGCTGTGGGTCTTGATTTTTCTTCTTGTGTTTTAAAGGCGATTTCTACGGCTCCATCTTTTCTTCTGTGAATGGAGGAATCCACCGATTGTATTGGAATACTTCTTTCATGAAGTTTCTCATAATTTGTCACCCATGATTCTGGAAGTAGTATGATCAGCTCATCTCTGGGGATCTGTCTTGGGATATGGATGCATGATGGACTGTGTTGTGACTCCAACTGTATGAGCAGTGCATCTTCAATATCTCTCGGGAGGCTTAGATCCATTGCATGATTCTGGACTCTGTACGCCATTTGATGGTGGAGTGTCGCAACATACGAGTTTCTAACTTGTGGAGCGCCAGTGATTTGCAGCTGGATTTGCATTTTTTGGTAGATTTGGGGATCTTCAAGTGCCACGTTAAAGTTTGGAAAAAATATGACAAATACAGTTCCAACATTCAAGGTTGTTTGAATGGTTGCAATGCATGCATGTTAGTATTCTCTGTATCTGGTGTCAAGTAGAGCGACTCTTGCTACTACAGGGAGACCTTTCCTTCCATGAAGGGTTAGTGCCAAGCGTATTGCTCCATAATGAAGATGAGTATAGCCATGAATTCTCCATTGGTGAACCAATCCTTCGTTAAGACGGAGTGGAATCATCTGTTCTGAATCTGTTGCTGGGACTAAATGTTGTTCTAGCTGAGATGCTAAAACAAGTTCTCTTGCATCATGTTTATTTGGACCAAAGACTTGCTTTAGGACTTTTGGGAAAATGGAGTTTGGTTTTGTGAAAGCTTTGTAGGGATTTAGGAGAGGAAGTTGGGTGATAGGAACTTTCTTATCATCACTCACATATTCTACTTCATATAGATAGTCTATTTTACTAGCGTTTGATTTTCTTAAAGAAGTTGATCTAGAGAGAGAGGATGAACCTTCCATGGATATATAGAGACCATAAACCAAGACGGAATACTCTATTTATCATCTATCCTTTTGAAAAAGCAATAATAAACCATGAGTTGTTTTCCTTTTATATTTAAAAGCTAGAATATGAAGAAATTAATCATGAGGTTGTTGCTACGCAAACCGAGGCAATACACTTATCAATCACAAAAGCCTCAAGGTACTTCGAGCTTTATAACCTCACAAATTTCTTTCTTTATATTCTTTTTCTAGCTTCATAGATTTTCTGAAGTGGAGGATCCAATTAATGGCAACCACTGAGCATACTTTCTATAAGCAAATGGTTGGAAACAACTCTTGGGTATATTACCTCTAAGGAAGACAAGAGCTAAAGTTTAGACCGCCATGACTCAGAGAGGACATACGAGTCCAATTGATCGTTCGAGAGAGATGAAACGTACGAGTCCAATTTTTCTTGATCAAAAATAACAGATCAATAATTAAAAGAGCACAAATTTTTCTTTTAGATACTTTAAAAGAAAATTAGATAAAAACTAAAATAAAATTGAAAAAGGTCCATAAAAATTTTTGTGTATTTTTTGATAAAAATTTTTGTGTATTTTTTGTTTCTATAACCAAAATCTACAAAAAAAACACCAAAAAACATGAAAAAAAATTTAGTAAGCAAAAAGGTTCAAAAAAATTAGGCTTAAAAGATACAAATTTTTTTTACCCTAGAATCCATAATAATTTTGAGCTGGCAATTCCTTTAAAACTTCTGGTTTGTAGCAATCCTATCAGATTAAACTATTAAAAAAGAGTAACTAATATAGTAATTCAAGTTCCAATTATTACTGAAAGTAGCTAGAAAAGACAAAACATGTTTAGGTGGATGCAATCCATTATTATTTTTATTTAATTAATTATAATTATTATAGGTTTTTAAGGTTTTTTAGGGTTTTGAGCGTTTATTAGCTTTCTTAGGCCTTTTGTATTATTCAGTATTTGATGATTTAATAAAAATAAATTTTCTGAAGAATTTTTGATAAAACACTGTGAAGACTGAAAAGTATTCACAAATCTAGTTTTTCAGGTATTCTCATAATCGACGGATTTCTAATTCTATCTCTAGAAGTTTCCGCTCCATCACTTAGCATTCCAATAAAACTAATCAATCATTTACTCAAGAAACTATAATTACAAAACTATCAAAATTCAATATCGAAACAATGATATTTAGTCTATATATACACTCAATCGATTGTTGATCATACCTAACACTAACAATACTATTCCTAGCATTCTATGAAAGTTAATGGAAATGCATGGAATATTTGAGAATATGATGGTGGAGCCCATGTAGCATATACATGTGTGATATGTTTTTTGTTTCATTACGAATCATTTCATTTCATAGAATCCCTTGGATTAAGGATATTTTAGCAGCCTTAAATCGTGGGACCTTATATTTTACTATTAATTTGTTTCAATTTCTTCGCTTTTTCTTTTGTTCCTACTTTCATTAATTTACCAAATTATCAAAAGCAGTGAAGAGTAGCATTTTAAATTGTGAAACCAAATATACGAGAATAAGTGATGTGCATGTGATCCCCTACTTTATGTTTGCCTTTTTAGGCATATACTTTGTATAATCCCCTACTTTCGAAAACTCTCACTAGATTCTATTAATGTAATCGTAGTTAATAGTAGGTTAGTTCTTCTAAAACTTTACTTAAAGGGGCATACTTCCATGCAATAGACTAAAATAACAAATACGTAAATAATTAAGCTTTCGTTGTGTGTAGTAATATCTCTCATTCAGCAACGAAAAAACAGTTGATACATGGCATGAATGTTAGTGATGAGCTAATAGACACCATTAGTTCAAGATGCATGCTAAATGATCAGGACTAACAAATTTTGGAAAATATTGAAGGTTCAATAAATAAAAAATATATATATGTATATGTAGGTTAGAAATTATATTAAATGACCAATTTTGACAATTTTTGAGGGTCTATATAAGTTTTTTACTGGGCTCTGCCATTCGATTTGTCTTTTTTTTTTTTTTGGGTTTCTCTTAGATTTAATTATAGTTATAATATTATAATTGTAAAATTACACCTTTATCAAAATAATTATAACAATATAAAATAGGAAGTATATACCAAATGTGTGGTGGTCTAGTGGTTTAAGGGAGTTGGTTTCTTTGTACCCCGGATTCAAATCCCCTTTGGTACGAAGGGTTATTCTTTAAATCGGAATATCTAAAAGGTGACTCCGGATACCGGGGAGAAAAGTCATGTGACGAAGTAAACTCTCACTTTATGAATTAGAATAGAATCTTCTCAGCCCTCAAAACATTTATAGGCAACGTACACATTCACACACACAGCGACACAAATAAACAACAACTTGCACAAGAAACCATTTTTATCACTCTTCCTCCAAACTTTAAATTTGATAACTTTTGAAAATACTCAATTAATCTTCGGTTGCATCGAAGCAATGTTGTCATTGTATATACAATTATTGTGATATAGGTGCTGTCAGTTAATTAAGTTTTTGCGATAATTACTGTGAATACTATAGATAGTCTTGTACTTTATTATGATCACTGTTAAGCGATGAAAATATTGAATGGAGAATTAGAATATAATAAGTACTAACTGAAATAAGTTTTTATGTAGTTTTGGTCGATTTTTGTTTTTTTTTGTCAATATGCATAATGCGGATTTGAATTCGGATGATGACGTGACAGTGGTACTAACACAAACTATTAAGTTACATATTCTGATAAATTTTGGTCAAATTTATTTATTTTAAAATGTTTTTGGTTAAATTTCAACTTTGAACAGTATCCATCACCCATTCGCACTTTTTTCTATATATCATCGGAAAAGAAGTACAATAATTACTAATCAATTAATATATATCAAGAACGCATGAATAAATAAATATATCTAGAACACATGAATATATATTATTTAAGAGAAAGATTTTTTTCGTAACAGAAAAGGTATTTTTAATTCTGTTATATATTATAATATATATTATGTAGAAAGTGCCCTTTCATTAGGTTAAACAAATGCATAATGGGAAAGATTAGATTTGTCCCTTTACTTTTTTTTTTTTTTATCTTTGTCTGAGAAGAAAACGCTTTTTAATTCTGATGAATCATTTGTTTCGGAAAAAAGAAAGAAAAAAAGGAATTAACTTTCTTAATAAGAAAAATAAAAGTTATGCTATTATAAAGTTCCAATTGTGTGGTTCTACAAGTATTGTTAGAAGTTTGATTATCATCGTTCATTCATCATAAATTAAAATACTCAGAAACATAGCTAGTTTCTGCATTAGGCTCAACGCGCGAGTTAATTGTAGTAATAAAAAATATTATTCAAATTAATCATTATTCTAGATCTATAGATATTTTTTGAGAATATCCAAGAGCTTTGGTGGTGATGAGATTGGATAACATATCTATATATTTATCTGAAAAAATGCCAACTCAAATTCTTTCTCTCTCATTTCGTGAATATATGTAACGCCAACTATCATGTGTCCCCATGAGATCGATAAGCATATTGAGAAGATCATCTACTCTCCAAATGTCTTTTTTTTTGTTAATCAAAAGTTTCGGACCTAAATTTGACTAATCTTCAAATGACTCTAAAACGTGGTACCATCTTCGACTAGTCAAGAATAGATAACTGATAACTACAAAAGGGTGGAGTCAAATTTCGATGAAAAAACGACATAAATAATTTTAACCATTTAACTAAATATATATTATATTTGAGGAAAATAATATTTTAATTACCTTTAAGAATGTTATTAGAAAAAAAATTGCTTGAGAAGGGATCTTAGTGACAGAAAAGAAACAGGAAAGAAAAGAGTCACGGGTTTGTCTTGGAAAGCTATATTTTACTTGCACTCAGACACATATTCCCCCTGGTCGCTATAACCAAGAATGCTCAATTTCAATTTCTTTTTTTTATTTCTTTTACCAGTTTGTATGTGTTTCTCTCTGAATTTAACGTGATAATTAATTGTTTTATATGCCATTTTATCATTTAGTTAGATCTATGTATGACAAAAAAGATTAATGTTTTAACATTAGGAAATTACCATGACCATTTAGCACACGTACTGGTAGTATTAGTAAACATACATTCGATTATTGATTTTGATTCTTACTGGTTAAAGATAGACTGAAAAATCAATTTAAGTTATTGATTGTTTCGTTTATGCTTAATTTATTTATTATGTTATTAGTGGGTGACTCGTGTTTCGCTCAAAATTTTGTATTGTTATTTACTAGCATGCCTAGGAAAAAATGTTACCATAGCAAAACTTTAACTAAAATTATCATATATTCATAGTTATTAAACTAGTCGACTTTTCAATATATATATATATATATATTATAGTATAAAAATGAAAAGATCAAAAGGAGACGATCATGTGTGTGTATCCAAACTATAAAATGTTGTTGAAGCTAATCCGATCTCAAGTTCCGTACAAGCCCACAGATAGGAGGATTTGACCGACGTACCAGACCAGCCAAGGAGCCATGAACGAAGTTTAAGGGAAGTTATGAACCAATTCATTGAGAAATTGGTCGAAGATGATAGGAGGACGACTCGTACCTACCGCATCACTTCTAGATCTTTATATCTGATCCTTGTCTTCTAATTCGGATTTTTTGCATAGCTTCAGTGTGGAATCACTTCACTAAATTGCATTGGATTTTTCAGGTATCAACCTTCATACATCCATCATATCTGGTTTACTTGTTATCGATGAAAAGCCTTTCGGCCTATCAATTCTCTTTTTTTTTTTTTTAAACTAGGACGTTCCGGACCTAAATCCGACTAATCTTTATTCGTCTAGTAGTTCATTCACCGAATTTTTCAATAGGCCTAAAACGTGATATCATTTTGACTGGCCAAAAACAGATATTTCAATTTCCCTATATTGATCGAACGTATGAATGTACACACAATCTTGAGTTCACATCATTTACCATTAATTTATCCAAATTTTACATTTTAACCAAGACTTTGTCTTTTACCCCCAAAAACAAACCCTTCCTTTGTTTTGTTATGGTGAATCCAAAAGTTGCATGCAAACAAAAGGTACACAACACACCATGTTTCTTTTTTCCTATTTAGGGGAAAACAAAAGAGATATATTTTCATCTTTTCTATACTAAATTAATTTCTTAAAAAAGCCTCTAATAGCTACAATTTTCAAGTCACAAAAAAAGAAAGAAAGAAGAAGCTATCATTTGCACATCAGATATAAAACCTCCCAAAATAAAGAAAAACCACAAAAGAGATAGTACTAAAGTCACCACTACAAACAGTATTATCCCAGAGCTCAATTTTTTATCCAACCCACCAAGGCACCAACACAAATTAACATTTTCTTTCACAATCTCTCTCTCTTCCTCTTCTCTCTCTCATGGCCATGATGGTGGATGCTCAGTGTAAGGAAGTGCCTGCGCCGTTTCTAACAAAAACGTACCAGCTCGTCGAGGAACCTTCAACGAATCACATCGTCTCTTGGGGAAAAGATGATGACTCTACCTTCATCGTTTGGCGTCCACCTGAGTTTGCTCGCAACCTTCTCCCTAATTACTTCAAACACAATAACTTCTCTAGCTTCGTTCGCCAGCTCAACACCTACGTGCGCTCTCTCTCTCTCTTTACATTTACATTTACATTTACAGACATTTCTTATCCTATGGTATGCGTCAGTATTTTAGCAAGAACAAACAAAATTATAGTCTTGGTTAAAACGTAAAACATAAAACTTGGAAACATTAAAAGAAGTTTGTGATGTAAAAAAAAAGTCTTGGTTAAAACTTAAAACATGTTAACCAAACAAAACTTAAAACAGAAAACTTGGATACATTAAAGATGTTTGTGATGTAAAGTGTAAACCCAAGGTAGTGATAGATTCATACGATCTACCAAGATTATATATCTGTCAAGAAAAATCGAACCGGATCAGATTGAATTTTGAGTTTTTTTCAAAGCCAAGTTTTTCTTTATTTATATCATTTAAGACAATCCCATTTGTGTAGGGTTTCAGAAAGATTGTTCCGGATAGATGGGAGTTCGCTAACGAATTCTTCAAGAGAGGAGAAAAGCATTTGCTCTGCGAAATCCACCGGAGAAAAACATCTCAGTCGCCTCAACAACCGCCACTTTCCTTCTCCGGTCACAACTTTTTCTCCTTACCACCTCAACTAGACTTCTCTCCCTCCCACACCGAACATTACTGGTGTGACTCTCCTCCATCATCACCAAGATCCACCGTGAACCACGACGTGTTGATGGAGGAGAACGATAGATTACGGAGGAGCAATGTAGTGCTTATCTCGGAGCTTGCTCACATGAAGAAACTCTACAACGACATCATCTACTTCGTCCAAAACCATGTTAAGCCCGTTGCTCCGTCCTCGGTCTTCCTCAACCACCAATTTTCGCAGCAGAAAATGCATATTTTCGGTGATTACAATACTGTCATTGCCATTCCGACCAAGAAGAATGTCTTCGACTCTTCTTCTTCTTCTGCTCCTCCGACTACGTCTCAGAGTTCCATCACCGTTCTTGACGACGACGGTTTTATTAACCGTGAAGGTAACACGAAGAAAACGAAGCTCTTTGGTGTGTCATTGTCGTCAATGAAGAAGAGATTTCACTCTCAAGCTACAAAAACTCGATTAGCTTTGGAAAAGACTGATCTTGCGTTGGATCTCATGACACGTTGAGTTTCATCATTCCCTTACTTTTCTTTTCTTTTTAAGTTTATTATTAGTATCAATATACGAGAAGAATCTTAGATTTTTATTTCAATAATTAATCATCATATTTCTCTTTTCGTTTGCCTTGCTTTTAAAAGGTTTTTTTGTTTGTTTTAATGTCTTTTTTTTTCTGGCCTCTTTGTTCAGGAGGATGGGAATGTCAGTGGTCTCTTATGTACATAGGCTTAGGTTACTTTCTGTATTTTAAATTTTCATGCGTATCGGACTGATCGGGTGATTAATTTGGACTTTTCTAGTGTACTTTTAAAGAATCAGAGGAAGAGTTCAGAGATTTGGAATGTATTTCTATATGTCTTTGAGAGAAACATTACACACCTATATATGCAGAGAGCGTATCCCGATTCCTAAATACAAGAGATCATGCCAACTATACATCACGAGACTTAAGGGAATAGATTGACTAATTTCCTAAACATGTGGGATACGATATCCCAATACCCCCTTCAAACTGGAGCGTGCAAATCAAGTATGCCCAGCTTGTCACGGAAATCTTCAAATGCTTGTCGTCCGAGTGGCTTAGTGAAGATATCAGCTAGTTGTGAGCTGCTACTGACGTGAGTTGTTTGGAGATTACCTGATTGGATCTCATCACGAACGAAGTGGCAGTCGGATTCGATGTGCTTTGTTCGATCATGAAAAACCGGATTCGTCGTGATATGAATCGCCGATTTGCTGTCACAGCAAACACGCATAGGTTGGTCGTGAGTGACACCAAGAGCACCAAGTATTCGTTTGACACACAATAGTTCAGCGGTAAGGAAAGCGAGTGCCCGATATTCTGCTTCGACAGAGGATCTACTCACAGTATCTTGTTTTTTAGTCTTCCAAGAGACTGGAGACTTGCCAAGCTGTACAAAATATCCAGTAACAGACCGACGAGTGAGAGGACAGCTCGCCCAGTCGGAATCACACCACCCTGTTATCTGAAAATCGTTCGCCGCATGGAGTAGAATGCCTTGTCCCGGATTTCCTTTCAAATATCGAACTGTACGCATTGCTGCCTGCCAATGGTCTTGTCGTGGAGCCTGCATAAATTGGGCCAAGACATGTACACAGTAAGCTAAGTCAGGTCGTGTTACCGCGAGATAGATGAATCTGCCTATCAAACGACGATATGGCATAGGATCAGCGAGCAGCGGCGAGGTTGAGAGAGCTAAGTTGTTGTTTTGCTCTAGTGGAAATGCAGCTGGTTGTGCTCCCAGCATGCCCGTTTCAGTTAAAATATCCAACGCATACTTCCTCTGATTGAGATACATTCCTTTTGAGCTTCTCGAGACCTCAATTCCCAGAAAGTATTTTAACGCTCCAAGGTCCTTCTTTTTGAAGCAAGAAGACAAATATCCCTTAAAAATATTCAAGGCCGCTAAGGAATTACCCGTGAGGATCATGTCATCCACGTATATGAGAATATTGATTCGAACTCCACCTTTGTTGAATGTAAACAGCGAGTGATCCAACCGATCTTGCTGAAAACCATACGCACGCAAAGCTTTAGCCAATTTTTTGAACTAACACCGGGGTGCCTGTTTCAATCCATACAGTGATTTTCTCAGTCGGCAGACCTTCTTCTCATCCTTTGGAAAATATCCTGGTGGAGGTTTCATATAGACTTCTTCTTTGAGATCACCATGTAAAAACGCATTGTGGACGTCCATTTGGTGAACCGGCCAGTTATTTCCAGCAGCAACTTGCAAAAAGAGTCGTACAGTCCCCATTTTTGCTACTGGTGCAAAAGTTTCTCCATAATCTTCTCCTTCGACCTGATTGTTTCCAAGCACAACCAATCTGGCCTTATGCCATTCAATTGTACCATCCGAATTGAGTTTGACTTTGTAAACCCATTTTGAGCCAATGGCTCGTTTCCCCTTTGGTAAATCTTCAAGAGTCCATGTTTCATTTTCCTCAAGAGCTTCAATTTCGTTTGCCATAGCACATCGCCACACCGATTTCCTAACTGCATCTTTGAATGTTCGTGGCTCATCAATCGTAGTAACAACAGCTAGAAACGCACGATGAGTAGAAGAGAACCGATTACAATTCACGTAATTTGCAATCGGATATGCAGAGTTTCATGCAGCTTTGCCAATCAGTCGACTTTGAACCGTATTGATGACAAAGTTTTTAAGTGTTACCGGGGGAATTCATTTTCGGTGACCGCGTCCTAGTTGATTCTCATCCGCTGGTGGATTCACCAATACTGGCTCGGGAACCACATGAATCGGAGGTGGTATGTTATTTACAGCAGAAGACGATTCCGATGACTGTGGTTGCTGGTTCGATTGTACCGACGGCTGAATTTTAGTTTCTGGAGAAAATGGAGACGTGGCTTCGTGAGAAGATGATTCTTCCACTATTGGGCTTACAGAAGTTTCAAGTGTTGGGTCTGTTACAGGGGCTGAAACAGAAGCCCGTTTCTCATCACTCAAAAATGGGTCCGTGGAGATTGGAGCCCACAATTCATCAACTTCTTCAATTAAGTCGTTAGAAGACAGAGCTGCTCCATTTTCTTTGAACGGGAACTCCTCTTCATAAAACACAACATCCCTTGAGACGAAGAACTCGTTCGCTTCAATGTCGTATAACCTCCATGCCTTTTTACCATAAGGGTACCCGACGAATACGCATTTGCGACCTCTCGCAGCAAACTTGTCTCCTTTATTTGCTTGATTGTGAGCATAGCAGAGACTTCCAAAGACTCGCAAGTGTTGATAATCAGGAGCTCTTTTGTGCAATCTCTCATATGGTGTTAATCCATTCAACACTGAGTTTGGACTTCGGTTTATTAGATATCCGGCGGTGAGAACACATTCTCCCCAAATATCGATTGGTAGATTTGATTGAAATCTCAATGCTCTAGCGACATTCAAAATATGTCGGTGCTTTCGTTCTACGCGTCCGTTCTGTTGTGGTGTTCCCACACAAGACGTTTCATGCACAATTCATTTGCTTTGAAAATACGAAGTCAAGCTTGTGAATTCGGTTCCGTTATCGCTTCGAACACACTTCACTTGTGTTTGAAATTGTCGTTCAGCCAACGAGATCAAATTTTTCAAATTTCCTGCTGTTCCTGTTTTGTCTTTAAGAAGATACAGCCACACACTTCTTGAGAAATCGTCTACAATTATGAGAAAATAACGAGCACTAGACGATGATGGTGTTCTATACGGTCTCCATAAGTCACAATGATCAATTCAAATATTGTTGAAGTTTTATTACTGCTTGACGGAAAAGGAGACCGTGTTTGCTTGGCACGGAGACATACATCACATGCCTTATTTGAAAATTTAGAAACAACAGAAACATCAGTGTTTGGAAGCGAACCAACTACTCTAGCAGACGGGTGACCCATTCGATTATGCCAAAGCTCAAAAGATTTCTCCTCCCGTGTGGATATGGACGCAGCCATCTCCGTTCTGCAAAAGCGGAAGGTTCCACACTCTCGCTTACCTGCTCCAATCATCATCCTCGAAGCACGGTCCTGAATAACAAGGAACTTGTCAGCCAACTGTACGACACAGCGATTCTCATCCACCAATTGAGTTACAGAGATCAAATCAGATGGAAAATCCTCAACATAGAACACCGATTTCAAAACCAGATTGGACCCCAACACAACTGTTCCTTCTAATACCGAAATTTTCTCTCGTCCATCTGCCAAGATTATCAAAACGGGATCCATTTCTCTCACATCCGTGAGTATGTGATACTTGCCAGTCAAGTGATGTGAAGCTCCTGTATCCAATATCCAAGAAGGAGTAGAGAACTTACCCGAGAGTTTTTCGGTGCTAGTGCTTGCTCCTCCATTCAAAAGATTCATCAATGTCTTCCACTGGTTTTCACTTAAACTGTTCACCCCGTCGCGATCTTTGTCTGTCACCACATAGTTAGCATGCTCCTGGTTTGTCAGGCTAGGAACATGGACTGCATTTGCGTAGCTTGGATTTTTGCCACGCCCCATCGATACACCCGCGGTTGAGTCGTCGCGGGTTCTTCCTTGCAAAGATCTGCTCCTAGGGCGTTCTCCCCACCACTCGGGATAACCAATTACACCAAAACAATTTTCGGTGGAGTGCCCCATGCGATTGCAGTGTTTACACATAGCCGTCTTCTCCGGATCATCATTCTTCATGGGATTCATTCGGGATCTGCTTTGAACAGCATAGGCAGCCACGTCTGGTGATTCTTCATATCTTCGTACATTGTTTTTCAGGTCCTCTTCCTGTCTAACAACATTGTAGACTTCCTCCAAAGGTTGGATTGGAACCCGAGAGACAAGAGTTGATCTCACTGTGCGATAGTTGTCATCTAAACCGCACAAAAAATCATGGACTTTCTCTTCTTCCCGATCCTTCTCTTGCAAAGTTCCCAAGTTACACTCACACTTGCCACATTTGCATACACGCAGAGGACGATAATTGGCCATATTATCCCATATGCGATTCAACTTTCCATAGTAAGCTTCAATCGCAAGTCCTCTTTGCTTGCAGCAAGCCAATTCTGCTTTGATATGTTGAATGCGCGGTCCATTTGTCACAGAGAACCGTTTCTTCAAGTGATCCCAAAGATCTTGCGCCACATCTCGGTGAGAAATGTTAGAGCGAATACTCGGGTCAATCGTCATTTTGATCCACGAGACAAGCAGAGCTTGAATCGTCCACCAATCGTCCAAATCTGGTGATCCTTCATCCGGGCGTTTGATTGACCCATCGAGAAAACCAAACTTCTTTCGTGAGCTGAGCGCCGTCTTCATTCCACACGCCCACTCATCATAGTTCGAGCCTTTCAGTAGCGGATGCGATATCACAGCGCCAGGGTTGTCGGCGACCGTTAAATCGTATGGCGAGATAGTACGTCTCACCTCAGCAGTCACTTGAGTTGTTGTCGTGTCCGTAGATGAAGTCACGTTCGCCATGATCAATGTCGGTCACAAGAGAAAAGAAAAATTTCGGGTTTTGAGATGGTCAGGCTCTGATACCATAAAGAATCAGAGGAAGAGTTCAGAGATTTGGAATGTATTTCTATATGTCTTTGAGAGAAACATTACACACCTATATATGCAGAGATCGTATCCCGATTCCTAAATACAAGAGATCATGCCAACTATACATCACGAGACTTAAGGGAATAGATTGACTAATTTCCTAAACATGTGGGATACGATTGTATAAGATACGATATCCCAATAACTTTTCTTTGTATTTTGTTTTTCCAAATTTTCTCAATTCCAATTTTGAGGAACACCGAGTTCGGACTCGTATATATGGCTGTAACCCTACTCGTGTTCATGCTTTTACCTTCTTTTAAATATCATGTTTGATTACAAAAGGTATATTTGCGTTTATGCTTTGTTTTAACCATTTGTATTAGTTTTAGGAGAATTGTAAGGAGTAACCCTTTTTTTTTTTTAAATCTGAATTACTATGTTTGAATGGCTCTTCTCAAGAGAAAAATTAATTTTTTTTTTCAAAATATTTGATGAAAATACCCTTGAATGAGATGTTGAAACTAGAGTTATCACAAGTGATAATTTCGTGTGAGTTTAAAGTGGATTTCAATTACATTAAGTTCGACGACATCGAAAGAGAAAGAACTGGTGTGATTTTATTAATATCATAGTTGTGCCTTATAAAGGCTGACTACGTACCCTTGAAAAGGGATCAAGTCATTCGTAGTTCATATTACAAAAGAGGTGTTTAAATGAATAGATGAGAAGTGTTTCGGTCTCTTTGGTCAAAGTCCCCCTCTTCTTCAAAAGGACGTCTCTTTAATTATATGAAAAAGAGTCTTGGCGGGTTTCCTTATTTTGTTAGGTTGTTGAGTCGATTTCTTCATTTATTCTCGAAGTATATTCTTGATTCCTTCCTTATCTCTAAGATTTTAACATATCTTTTCTTTTTCTTCGGAAGTCGGTGCAAGGTGGATTTAGCGGGCTTTGGACCGAGCTAGTCGGGCTTAGTTTCCGGGTCGGACCATGTTAAGGCGGGCTAAATTGGAGGGTGCTAAACCCGGTACCAACATGAGATTCACACAATATGCTCTCCCTCATTTGTGACAATCATCTTCCTCTTATTTATAGATTTGGATGATTTTAGAGAAACTCTAAAACTTGGATCAATTCTTTTTTGGGTTTGGCCCAACTTATAATTTGATCATAGGCCTATAATTATACTTGATCCAAAGTCAAGTTAATATTTCAACAAATTCTCTATCGATTTGTGCACTTGCGTCGATCAAAATCAACAACTTCGTCACACAATCGGAGCATGGGAGATGATTCTATTTATTCATGTTGACTTTTTGTTGGTATCAATGTTAGTATATTCATGTTGACGTGTTTGGTCCCAAAGACGAAATGTTACATTTGGAATTAAATAGAGCAAAGATAACAATTTATTGCCGGTTATTGAGCCGCAACCTCAACAATTTATTGATGAACAAAACAAAAGAAAACAAAAAAAGCTTTAGCTAGAATGAAAATGATGATAAACAAATTGAGATGAATAGCAAGAAAGAAAAAAAGTTGTAAACCAATTGAAAATGGTGATAAACAAATTGAGATGATTAGCAAAAAACAGAAAAAGTTGTAAACAAATTGAAAATGTTGAGAAACTAGCTTGGAAGAGCTTGTTAAGAAACAAGAGACATGAACTCTTCATCTGATTCCAAAGCTTCCATAAACTCAGGAACAAGACATACCTCCAAATCTATGCTTCCCCCTCCTTCTCTTCCCGGGTAAGCCGATACCTTCCCATCAAACTTATGCGCGTAACCACTTCTAAGCGTCAATGCTTTTCCCATCCCAAACTCACAACCATACTTGTTGAACCTCGGCGAGCTTCCCATCATGACACTCATCGGTTCAAAAAGCCGGTCAATATGGTAAATGAAAGGTGACTTCAACCATTGATCAATCATTTGAGATACCTTTTCACTAGTATGTTCAGCTACCGCTTGATGCACTTTCAAAGCAGCCCATCCAAGATCATTCTCTAACAGCTCACCGGCTTTCGCAGCCGTTCTCAAAGCAGAGATACAGTTTCCAAAGTAATCCCGGTGAAGCGGTGGATACATCCTTGCTCTGTTGTCAGCAGCAAGTCTACAACTTGTTTCTTGTTCGAAGGGTAATCTTCTTGCCCTAGTTATGCATCTCCATATAACCGCGGTTAGCGATTGGAAAGATGAGATGGAGGTTGTTCCGCATGCTTGGTTAACCTTTTCTTTCAGCAATCTTATTGTTTCTGATGAGAAAGAGAACATTCTCTCCTTGAGAATTGGAGATTCGAAGGGTCTGATAAATTCATCAGGATGGCTATAGGGAAGGCTAAAGAGAGGACCATATCCTTGAGGGATGTAACGTTTTAGGACCGGTGGATTCTTTAGAGACAAGTCATCGTTTATGTTGATCTCTTGTGCTTGGAAGATCTCGGACCAAGCGGTAAAGAACTTCCAGAACGAAGTACCGTCTCCCATTGTGTGGTTCATCGACAGTCCTATGAAAATTCCATCTACCAATTCTGTCACCTACAAAAGTGTACAAATCCATAAATTTAAACTGTATTTATTTTGAGATGTACAAGGAATTGGGGTGTCTAATCTGGTTTAACCGGACGAAGCCAATCCGAGATCGGTACCCAAAAATCAAACCAAACCAGACCCAAAATAAATTAAACAGATTCAAATACCAATTTTCTTTGAATATATTTTGTGTATTTTTTAAAAGCAAAATCAGAGCTGAAATTGTATCAAACCAAGCAAAACTGAAAACATAAATAAATCGACTAAAATCTGAATTATTTGAATATCCATCACATTTTTTCTAAAAACTGATTGCAAACCAAAACCAATCCCAAACTCAATCAAACGAACCGAACTGAAAAGGATGCATGATTTTTTTACAACATTTATTTTTCAATCAATGTTTAGGTGTTTTAAGTGATCCCACCTAAAATCTAGAGCTTTGCCAACCCTATTGTTTATGTTTGTTCATGTTTTTTTTTAAACACTTATTTTAATGCTTTAAAGCTTTATTAGTTTTTCTTCTTACCGCAAAAAAAAAAAAAAAAAATACAGTAGAAAAATATACAAACTAAATTCTATAATAATAAATCTACATCTACAACCCAACCAATCACCCACTTAATAAATCCTCAATTTTCTTTGTAAACCCTTTACATATTTTCTAAACACCAAAACCGCATCAAACCAAACCGAACAATTCATTTGATTTTATTTTTCAAACAAAAAAATCTAAAAATCTAAAAAACCTTCATACAAGTGATAATAAACACCAACCTGGACTGATAAGAGACTCATGGTGTGTCCATCATGATTCACAGCTCTGTGGTGGTCAAAGAAAGAGTGAAGAATCAAAGGAACATACTTAGAGCCCACAATGTCTTCTACACACAAATCCGAGGTTGCGTAGATGAATCCAGCACCAGGACTATTGTTACAATCAACAAAAACAGAGTAAGACTTGGGTTCTTCCGTTTTCGGCGTTGAGAGACGACCAGCGAGAGGGTAGAAATGGACGAGCGTGATGGCGAGAGATTCTCTCAGCTTCTCAAGCAAAGTTTCAATGGAGTGAAGTGGCTTGTGAAAGAGGAGACCCTTTTGGATGTATTGAACAGAGAGCATAGCGTAGTCCCATGGGGATAAATAGTATGGTTGGTTTGATTGTTCTGGGATGGTTTTGGGTTTCACGAAGCATTTTGAAACGATTTTTACTGATGACGAAGAATCCATTTTTGAAACGTTTTAGGCTCAAGAGTAATGAGGTCATGTGGCCTTGCATCAATGAATATAAGGAGATTAGACAGCCGTTTGGGTGCACCTGGAAATTTCCTTTTGTCCTTTTCTAGTTTAGCGTTTGTGAAAGGTTGGTGGATTCTTTTTTTGAGAGACTTGGCCACTAAAAAGGTCAAAGTTTGAAAAAAAAATATATACGATGGTAATATGGTAAATAAGTAGTACATTTTGTTAGTGAAAGTTCTTTAATCTACTGCTCAAAGGTTAGATTTTTACATCAAGTCTATGGTTTGATTCTTAGAAAGCACAGTTTTTTTTTTCTGATTAATAGATGCAAAGATTAGCGAAAGTTCCAGAGCGGGGAAAGCATATTCATTGCATGAAATCGTTTTCGTAGAACTATTTATCGTAATCGTATAGACGACAATAGTTGAATATCATCAAACAGAATTAAATCAAATACTTTTAATGATGATGTACGAGATTAAAAAAAGTATATTTTGTCCTTTTTTTTAAATATAATATTATATAAAATAACATGTTGTTGGATAAAATAATATGTTGTTGTTAAATCTATAGTACTATTTTTAAAAAGTATGTGTAATAAATTGACTACCATAATTATGAAAATGTTATCGTATTTTGCAATGAAATAATTAAGATATAGTTATTGACTGACTTTTTTTTTCCTTGATGGTCACGTTGAAAAGAGTTGGTGGCTCACATTTATTAAAGAAAAAAAAGAGTTGGTGAATTATTATTATTTTTTTTTTTGTCAATGAGTTGGTGGATGAAGGACATTGTCTTCTCCGTATGGCATATTCCATTATTTCTACTACTAGTGTTACACACAAAGACAGATTAACGGAACATGTATGTTTTTTATTCTATATATGCGCAATATTTTCTGACAAATGATAAAGTAATAGCAAGTAATGATGGTTGGTTCGAGATCCAAATTTATTTAAGTGGATTTATGAAACAATATACAGAATCCAGCTTCCACTTCTCACTTGATGAGAGATTTGTCAAGGACCCTAAAGGATAGGAGAGATTTCCATAACCAAGAAACGTTGTTGTTCTCTTCATCTACTGACCAGAAATTCTCATGCTTCAATCAGTGTTCCAAGAAATCCACTATTGAAAAAGAATAGCCAAATTAATTTCAGGCTCATGACTTTAATCCACACCAAGAAGTTCCTAAGGCCTAGACCCCTTTCAGATTTTGGAAGGTAGATAGCAGTTCAAGAGACGTTTTGCAGCAGCTTGTTTGGTATGGTCACCATTCCAGAGGAACCTGTTGCATAGCTAAGCGATAGAGTTCAAGCAACCTTTTGGAAGCGCAAAAGCAGCCAGCTAGAAGTTGAAAAACTATAGATAATCGAGGAAATTGGCTGTTAGTGAGGATCAATATCTTTGCTATAAAAAAAAACAAAAAAAAAACATCTTTCCTCTATCGTGAGAGATATTTAGCTTACCATATACTAGTTAAATATCTAGTTGGTATAAAAATTTTATGGTAGAATCGTAATTCGTAACCATAAAATATTCATATCAATCTCTCTCATATATTTTTACTCCTATCAGTTATAGTAAAGCGTTCGATTAGATTGACCATAATATAGTTCTGCAAATTCTATAACGGTTTGGATGATATTTTTTAAAAATTATATAATCCAAACGATAATTTTGGTCATACCTATTTTAATAGATAGGTATGAATGTAAGCATTGATTTGTTTTTTTTTTCTAGGAAATTCACAGGCTCGTGAATTGATCGTAATTCGTAACCATAAATTGGCTGTTAGTGAGGATCAATCTTTGCTAAAAAAAAAACAAAAAAAAAATATCTTTCCTCGTGAGAGATATTTAGCTTACCATATACTAATTAAAAATCTAGTTGGTATAACTTTTATGGTAGAATCGTAATTCGTAACCATAAAATATTCATATCAATCTCTCTCATATAGTTTTACTCCTATCATAATTTTGATTTTTTGAGTGTACAACCGATTCAATAGGGTACAGAATTCCTTTAAAAATCGATCCAAAAAACCATAAACAAACTTAGTTCGGTTTATTGAGTTTTATTTTCTTAACCGGAAAACCCAACACTTATACTAAACCAAGAAAGAAAAAATAAAAACCAAAGGCCAAAAGGCCCAAAACCAACTTGATTTTTCTGTTTTTGCGTAAGTTAGTTTTTGATTCAACTTGAAGCAACCGAAATTGAACGAAGAAAGTTCAAACGAAGTCTCAGGAAGATAAATTAATACATTCAAAAGATTTTATTTTTGGAAGTGATTCAACTTGAAGCATCCGAAATTGAAGCTTGAAGAAGAAATGGGTTATGAAGAAAAACAGAACTGAAGAATGGGCTAAAGTATAGAGAGAAAAGACTGTGTGGAAAAACAGAGGGTCAGCATAAAATAGAAACTTGCGAGTCAAGTAGAGACTCTCAAGACTTGAGCTTTTGTTATCGAGATCGAATCATCATCGCTCTCTTTCGGACAACAAGGTGCGATTCTTTTGGTGAGAGAGAGAGACGGAGCTAGAGAGAACCCTTTTTAAGAGCAGAATAAAAGGAAAAAGTAAACAGGTTTTAAGCGTCCAAACCTAATTTCTATTGCAGCCGTTTGCTGAAGCTTGAAAGAATGACGACTATGGCCGATCATCCAGAGGATTTGGTAGAGGAGATACTCTCTAGGGTTCCGGTGACATCTCTGTGGGCGATACGAACTACTTGCAAAAAGTGGAACGCTTTATCGAAAAATCGGATTTTTGGCAAAGCGGCAGCAAGGAAGCAGTTTGTGGGGTTCATGAAGATGGATTCAAGGGTTTGTTCCTTGAGATTCGATCTCCACAGGGACGGTGAGTTCGTTCATCCATCTATAAAGCAAGTAAGTATACTTGACCAAGTCTCTGTATCTAAAGTCTTTCACTGCGACGGTTTATTGCTATGCGTGGTTGAGGACAACTCGAGGCTCTTGGTATGGAATCCCTATTTGGGGCAAACGAGGTGGATCCAACCCAGAAACAATTTCCACAGGGAAGACAGGTACGCTCTTGGATATGACAACAAGAACCGTAACCACAAAATCTTGAGGATTTTCGGAAACCATGTTTTAGGCTTCGAAATCTACGATTTTAGCTCTAACTCATGGAAGGTTCTTGACGTCACTCCCGACTGGGAAATGCTGCCTGATCGACGCGGCGTGTGTGTCTTTGAAGGGAAATACTTATTTTTCTGTTCAAAAGGTAATAACGATGGGACTGCGTTTTGGAAGAAAGATGAAAAAGATGGAGGAGTTTTTACTCTGTTTTAATTTTACAACAGAGAGCTTTGGACCGCTTCTGCCTCTGCCGTTTCACTCTTACGATGCAATAGTTTATGTGACTCTATCTTGTGTTAGAGATGAGCAGCTTGCGGTTTTATATCAACGCTGGGAGACATATAACACTATCGGGATTTGTGTTACGGATAAGATTGATCCTAATGCGGTGTCGTGGACAAGGTTTTTGAAACTGCTCACTGGGTTTACGGTCTAGATGTATTTAAAAGGTTCGGGGACAGTCGCTACCAAACAGCTCACATCTTTGGACAAGGTAGATATTACAAATCTGTGAATCTCGCACAAGCTCGGGAACTCAGGAAAACTGAGGAATCTGGATGTATTTTCAATGGATATTGTCTCCCACTCGTGTGCTCTTCTTATGTTCCAAGCTTAGTGCAACTACAAATCAACCAAACTGCCTATTAATTAGTTCCATGTACAATACTTTATTTGTTTCTTTCATCATTTCTTATTAATTTGTGTGTTTGCTATTTATTATCTTATAAAGAATTTGGCTTTTTAATGTTTCCTCTTTTCAATTGTTCATGCATGTCATTAGTAATAATATATCATCAAAATTGGCTTTAACTTAAATCATACTAGCTGTTAGATGTGATTAAAATTTTACGAAGTTAGATGTGATTAAGATTTTACGAAGCTTTTCCATGATCTAACTTTAGATTTCCATTTAAGATTTCGCTTGTCACTAGTAAACCCAAATGCTTAGAAATTGACCGATAATCATTATTCTCAATATTAGATTCAAATCTCTAAAACTTAACTAAAATAATATATATAGTTACAAAAATTATATAATAATTTGATAAATTTAATTTTTGTTCCTTTATTCGAAATTTTGAAACATTTTTTCATGCATTAATATTTTTAATCTTCTAATTACGCGTTTAATCTTCTAATTACACGTTTAGCGCAGAATCTTCTAATAAACCTATCCGATCCGGAAAGCACTTGGTGTTTGTAACTAAACAGTTACCTCACGACGAATCGTAGAAGGAATATAAACATCCGATAAAAAAAGACAGTGAGTAGACTGAGAATGCTTCGATGTCAAACTTCACTCCTCTTTTCAGCATCGTTTCAACCTCCAACCTTCAGACGTCAAAGTCGTTTAAATAAAAACTAACTTATTTTTGATAATCAAGGAGATTAGTTGGAATCATGCATCATACTCCACAAAATTGGCTGTTAGTGAGGATCAATATCTTTGCTAAAAAAAAAACAAAAAAAATATCTTTCCTCTATCGTGAGAGATATTTAGCTTACCATATACTAATCAAAAATCTAGTTGGTATAAAACTTTTATGGTAGAATCGTAATTCGTAACCATAAAATATTCATATCAATCTCTCTCATATAGTTTTATTCCTATCATTTATAGTAAATCGTTCGATTAGATTGACCATAATTTAGTTCTGCAAATTCTATAACGGTTTGGATGATATTTTTAAAAAAATATATCATCCAAACGATAATTTTGGTCATACCTATTTTAATAGATAGGTATGAATGTAAGCATTGATTGTTTTTTTCTAGAAAATTCACAGGCTCGTGAATTAGGTATTATAAAATAAATAAAAAATCTTCCTTCCACAAAAGTTGCTTGCATATCCAAGAGAATAGTTGGAAGAGTGGAATTTAGCATACATATTATTTTAGTAATTGTAATCACAGAATCAGTTTTGTAACATCAAATCACATATCATAACTCAAAAAAAGAAGCCCAGGTTTTTCCGTACATTGATACATATAAAACCAAAAGATAAACTAATATATTCATTTTACAACAAGACAAACATAATAAAAACACAAATTGGGTACGTAAAAACTGAAAACCCAAGGACAAGTCTGCGACCAAACGCTGTCAATTCTGGAAAATAGTAAAAACATAAACCAAATATGTCGTCGTTTTAGTTTCAAAGATTAGCAATAAACGGATCTAAACGAAATCTTTTCATTTGCGTTTTTTCTTTGTCATATAAAAAGGATTATTTATGTGCTACGTCCAATAATATTAAACGGATAATACAAACGAGTCACTGTTCAACAAAACACGCATGTTTAATGTTGTATTCCTTTAGATAAATTTTAACCGGTTCGACTATAGACAGTTCTACGGAGCAAACTGTTGGGGATGATTTTTATTAAAAATTTGCAAAATAATAAAACATATGTCATTTTATCACATACCTTAAATACTTTTATACGTGACTTGCACCTTATCTCATAGACATAATTATATTTTTTTAAATTTGATGTCGCTCCAATTATCTTGGGTTGTAGCTGAACTAATCTCCAAAATCACCTCTTCTTCAAGTCTTGTTGATATATGGGCTTTTTGGGGCCTAAGTCTAATAATTGGTCATTGGATGCATTGGTCTAATTCCTTTAGTTAGCTCATGTCGTTTTTTTCTTTGCCTTCTTTACTTTCTTCTTCCTTTCCAAAACCATAGCTGAACTTTGGTGACTTGCCCAAATCTGCTTCTCTAGTTCCTCCCTTCCAAGATATGTGTTTGAGTGCTTAGCTCTGAATTTTCTGTGGAGCCGACAATCATATGAAATCATGTTCCATGGAGCTTCTTTGCTGAAAGATCACAGGTAGACAACTCACTTTGTCTGTTATATTTGATAGGCCTTTGGCTCGACATTCTAAAGAATGATTGTAAGACATTGCATTACTTTTTCTTCTTTACTCAAAGCAAGGGTGAAATATTTGTAGAATTCTTGTTTGGCGTTCGTGGCGCTAAAGAATTCCTAAAAAAGAATTAGCTGAACTTGGAAAAATGGTTTCACTACTGTTTCCTCAATCCCCAGTTGCTTTTGGCTGCCTCTGGGGTTGAGAAACATCACTCAAACCAAAGAATCTTTGCGGTTGTTTTTCTCTCCTTCGATGAATAATACACCGGCGCATCTGTTAGTAAAATCTTCGATATCTTTTTGATTTTCTTTTCTCAGAAGATTTGTTGTCCTTGTGTATCTTCTTCTTCGATTTTAGTTTGGTCTCTGAGTCATCCAAACGATGGTTGGATACTTGGATTTGTAGGATTTCATGCCCATGGAGAAGTTGAGATGAGAAGAGTCTGCTAGGTTTTCAATAGAAATTGTTGTGGCTTTTTTGTTTGCCTTATAAACCTTTTTAGTGTTTTTTGTTGTTTGGTCATAACGGACCGGACTGTTAGCCCGTTATCTCATAAAGGAAAATCTCATTAAAAACATTTTTATTGGTTAGAAATTCTTCAAGTTTCTCAAACATATTATTTTAATAATTTTAATTTGTTATTTAAATTTTAAATCATAAAAGAACACTTGAACCAATCATATTAATATACTAATTTTCTTTGATATTTTTTTATTATTTTTTATTTTTAAATTGTTGAGAAACACAATGAGATATTCTTGATGAAGGAGCTCTAAAGAGGAAGAGAGGAATCGGACTCCTTATGCCAAGATCCTAGTGGCTAGGCCACTAGATTATAAGACTCTTGGCTAAACCTTTTTAGTAAATGAATCTAATTGGATAATCTATTTTTTTATCAACTATTTATATTTAAAACGGTTTGAGAATCCAATTCGAAGGTGAAGTATTTACATAAACAAATTGGATAATCTATTTAAATCCATTAAACTTGAATTTGATATATAAGGTCTAAATGGATTTATTTTCATATTAAAAAAAAATTCCTTTCAAAGAAGAACTTGTTTTTATTCTTCAAAATTATCAATAAGATCCAAGGAAACCTCCTTCTTATATTTATTTTGAATATTATTAATCCTAAAAACTAAAAATTTAAACGAAAAAAATCCAGTTACGCAAATTTATTATAGTTTATTTTATTATATCCCCTATATAAAAGTTTGTTTGTAAATCGACCCTTATTAATATCTCATTCTCCTTTTGGGCCGCTCCTCAATCCGGCTCACTCGAGTCGCGAAACAAATAGAAACCTAACCCTAGATCGCGATCGGAAACTCCAGCTCCTCGTCGGCGAGGCCTTTCACGGAGATAGCCACTCCTCTTCGGAACTCTTCATCCACTGACCAATCTCTCTCTACGTTTCAGGTGCTAATCTCTGCTGTTCTGGGTGATTAAACTGGTCTGTTTTAGATATCTTTAGGTGGGTTTTCTCTCGCTTGGATGATTTGAAATGATTCATGATTCTAGTTCTTTTCATGGATTCTCGCTGATTTCTCTGATTCTAGGTTCTCGCCTCTCTCTCTCAAGCCCCTCTGATTCTGAAATTTCCGAGAAACAATTTGTTTTCTAGAGTGAAATCTCTTGGTTTATCATATCCTGATTCTTAGCGTAGATGATCAGTTTGTGTTTCACTTTGATTGTTTTTTTATATTTAGGTGACGATTTTAAGCCATGGCGGAGCATTTAGCTTCAATCTTTGGTACTGAAAAGGACAGAGTGAATTGCCCTTTTTACTTTAAGATCGGCGCTTGCCGTCACGGTGACCGGTGCTCGCGGCTGCATAACCGTCCCACCATCTCTCCGACGCTCCTCCTCTCGAACATGTACCAGAGACCTGACATGATAACACCCGGTGTTGACCCTCAGGGACAGCCACTAGACCCGAGTAAGATCCAAGAGCATTTCGAGGATTTTTACGAAGACATTTTCGAAGAGCTCGATAAGTTTGGTGAAGTGGAGAGTCTCAATGTTTGCGACAACCTCGCTGACCACATGATTGGCAATGTGTATGTCCTGTTTAAGGAAGAGGATCAAGCAGCTGCTGCGTTGAAGGCTCTGCAAGGGAGATTCTATTCAGGCCGTCCTATAATCGCCGATTTCTCTCCTGTGACGGATTTCCGGGAAGCTACTTGCAGGCAGTACGAAGAAGACAACTGTAACCGCGGTGGCTACTGTAATTTCATGCACGTGAAGCAGATTTCGAGGGAGCTTAGGAGGAAGTTGTTTGGGAGGTATCGCAGGTCATACCGCAGGGGAAGCAGAAGCAGGAGCCGGAGCAGGAGTATAAGCCCTCGACGCAAGAGGGAGCGTGAGCGAGAGAGAGGAGATTATAGGGACCGTGACCGCCATGGGAATGGGAAACGAAGCAGTGACAGGTCAGAGAGGCATGACCGGGATGGTGGTGGAAGGAGGAGACATGGAAGCCCGAAACGGAGCAGAAGCCCACTTGTGAGAGAAGGCAGCGAGGAAAGGAGGGCAAGAATTGAGCAATGGAACCGAGAACGAGATGAGGGAGCTTAAGGTTTTTTTCTCTTCATGGACTTGTTTGCTTCAGAAATCGGTAAAATCTGGTAATGGATATTCATTTAGTGTTATTTTTTTTGGAACTTGAAGTGGCATGAGAGGGTCCTTAGATTATCTATGGTGGATTACTTTTTTTTTCTTGTAGGTTTCGTTTAGAAACTAGTTCGTGTGGAAATGTTGGGTTTAGTTTTTATAATATTGTGGTAAGGATCCTTTGGTTGTTTGTTCTTCATGATTGTCCCTTTAAATGTCTCTTACAAGTTTGTAGAATTTTGTCTAGCGAATTGGATTGAGAAACATAGTTTCTGGGCAGCTTTATCAATTTTAGTGTTCCACTTCTCATGAATAACAAGCGAAGTTATTGCATCAATAAACAAACCTCACATAGCTTATCTGGTTTTTTTTTAGCTTAGGTTCAAAATTTTAAAAGCATGTGATCGCATTCGAACTCGATTTCAAAGTTTTGATTTTGTTTTCTCAGTTGAGAATCACTGTCCCATTCATCATCAGAGCACAATCCTTGTCACTGTGAACCCATTGTTTAGTAGTGAAATTTCATAAACCCAACATTTAATGCAAGTGTTTCATAGATACCTCGAACACAACACTCACCTTTTGGGCTTTCTTTTTTATGTTTTAACAACAACAACAACAAAAGATAAACAAACAGCTAGTGGTGTTGAGACGATCCAAGACTTAGCTTATGGGAAGGCTTTGGATCGCCAAATTGTTGCTCTTCTTCGTATTCAACCTTCTGTTTCCGAGTGTAGAAGCTAATTATCTTCTTATCCAGTTTGTAGTATGCCTCCATTCTCTTTAGTGGTTTCAGGCTTAGATCAATGAAGTGTACCTTCAAAACCGAATCGGTTTTTAATCAAAATCCCTTTTCTCATCATACATTTCACTTGTAGAGACTTTGAACCAATGATCAGCAGATATTTCTAATATTTCTTTCACCATTAAAGAGAAGACCACAACGCAAGAATGCGTATAAATGGATCATACCTTGTAATCAAACGTTTGATTCGTCGATTTTAGAGAGACAGCATCACAAGAAGGTTCTGAGTCCAAGCCTTTCCTTGATTGAAAACTGATCATAAGACTACAGTCCTTGGCAGTTGCAGCTATCATATAGCCCTTCACGATCTTCAAGCTTTCATCTAAAGGTAGACCATGTAGAGACGAGTACTCATCATCCAATGGCCCACCTTCTTTACATACAGGGCAAGGTTGGTTGATTATATCGTAATACGAATGAATTGCTCCTTCAATGTCTAGTTTATCTAGCTTCTGAACATCAAGAAGCCTATCGAGCACTCCCGAGTCGTAGACAGCATCAGATACTAGCTGTAGAAAGCCCTTTGTCCTAAGACCATCATCTGATCGAATGAACCCTTTGAGTGCTTCCTCAAAGGCATATGCGGTTTCGGGGCTGGTTCTCCCGGTGCTTTCACCTGAACCCCCTAATATGAGAGAACCGTTCAAGAACACACGGAAATTATTCTGGGGGATAGAATATAAGGCTTTTATAGCTTCTGAAACTCTATCTTTGGATCCAGAGAACAGATCAAGAGGATCGTATCCGCTTACTTCAGATATCTGCAGAGCAGTGACATACTTATATAAGACTTTCCAACAAATCTCAATCTATATTCGACGAAAGAAAGTTACATTGCTTTTGCTTTTACCTCGTTATATTCCAACTTCAAGATTTGGTGCATTTTGAAACGGCTTACGCTTCTTTTGAGCATGTTTTCTTCACTTATGAACCTTGAGGTTGGAAGAAATCCGCATTTGGGCTACTTCATGGAATTAAGGACATCGCGTTTAGGTCGATGATGAGAATATACAAGGAAAGTAATGAGAAGAAAAGTACCTTTATTTCAACACTAAAGCAGTCACCACCGCTAGAAATCCCTGGCACAGACGAGCAAACACCAGTTAGTTATGACTAATTTACGACACAACTGTTAAAAGATATTCGGTTTCTTGTAATAATGGTTACCACCTTGAGAGAAAAGTGAATGATCATTCAAAATAAGAGCAGAATCATGACTAGTATCAACATTTGCTGCATTAACACGCCATGGAGGACGCTGCTTAGTTACTTTCTTATCAACAGACTGAAGAAACTCCTTCGACACTGAAACACGTACCTGTCCCAACAACAATACTCTAATCATCAGCTTACCAAGAATCCATTAGTATCAAAACCAAACCTACAAAGCCTTCATAGGCATTCAAATACAAGACCATATGAATGATATTTACTTACTCCTGCATCTACGTGTTTAGGACCCAAGAGTGGGATGATCACATTCTTAACATATCTTTGTTCAAGAGCTTCCTTGTTTGGAGATGAAATAAGCTCCTTGTGTTCCCTCCACAGAAGTTGCTCATCTTTTGTTAAAACAGAAACAATGCCATTCACAGTCTTGTTTGCTTTATCGTTCTTACGAGCTTTCTGTATACGAATCACTTTTCCTACCTAATGGAAGTTTAGAGATAGAAAACAAAAAGATCAGTCCACAACAATCCAAACCAATAGTTTCATTGAAAATGTTTTCAACAAGAATCACAATCATAATCAAAGTGAAACAAACCAAAATCAATCCAGTCCAGGAAATTTTACTATTGGAGAAAATGTAATTCTTTTGAAACTAATCAAGATAAGTTTCACCGATCAATCAAAAGTATAACCAATACAAGATTCACTCATCTTCTAGCACATTTTCATAGTTCCTCTACACTAAAGTCTCTCCATTTACACCTGATTCTGCTTCTTCATCTTTGAACCCTAATAGAGGAAAAGGGCCACTACTAAAAATAGAATCTGAACTACTTTTTCTCTACAAAATCCAAATATCGTCAAGCTTTGCTTACATCTCGCAGAACGATCACTCAATTGTTTTACAAGATTTGAAATGAAAGAAGGAAGATAGAGGGAGAAGAAGAAGAAGGGACTAACAAAAAGAGGAGATGATCCAGAGTAAGCAAGGACGAGATTGGCACCTCCTTCGCCTCTGTAAATCCAATCAGATGCATCATTCTCCTCCAGAATCATCTCTTTTGCTTACAAATCCTCCAATTTCAAAACGAATCAGAACAAAATAGAGAAACAAATAAAATAAGATCGATCAAAAATCGAAGCTTTCTCTCTCGCTGGACTACATCAAGACTTGGGGCCTTTTGGTTTCTTTCTTTTGTCGTCTTTCTTGTCTCTCCTCTTTTGGTTTTTACAGAGTCAAAATCGAAGCTATAGAACCCACGTGGAGAGGGTAAGCTCCACGTGTTATCTCTTTGAAAGAAGCGTAATTATTTAAATATATTTATTTGATTGATAATATTAACAAATTTAAATATATTATAATATATATAAATTAATAAAAAAATTAATTTTTTTAAAAAGTATGTGTATTTCTATTTAATAAAATAACTTATAGTATTAAAATTAAAAAAAATTAATATTTTTTTTAGTAATTTGCGAGATCTAAAAATTCAAACGGTGGGTATATTTTTAACTCGTTATAGCGGAGCAGGTTTTTGCGGATCAAAATTCTAAATCCACCGTAAGGCAGTCTAGCTAAGCGAGTTTAACCTGCTTGATAGGGCTATATGTTTCTTTTTTTTTTATTGGATTTTGGTTCAAATTTTTTGTTTTTAAATTTTACAAAACTTTAACCATATAAATTTCGAATGTTTATCAATTTGATTTCAGAGTGAATTAATGTTTTCTAACCGATCCAGACCTACATTTATATTGGTAAATCCGACAATTCGATCAATAATCTAGTTTGGATTCAATACTAAAATATGTTGATTCTAAATCTGGTAAAATCTAGGAAATCCCAAAAAAATCTATAATGACATGTGATCCAATATTACTGCTTAAACATATAACATTTTTAAAATTTTGATTAAAATTTAGGGTTTTCTGCAAAAAAACCCTCTAAGTGGTTTTTTTTTGTAAGTTTATCTTCGACTTGCCGAAAATACAAATCAAACCTATGAAGTACGAGTCAACCGGCAATATAGCCCTCGTCCGTGTATAGATTTTGTAAATCGTATATAACCGTGTATATTATCAAAACTACGTTGTTTTGAATATTTTTTAAATCTGTAAATTGTAAAATGAGAAGTTCGAACCAGTGACCTCTCGGTCAAACACAAGCTCTTAAACCATTTGTGTATATCTTTTAGGATTCATTGTGTGATTATCATTCTATGTGGAATCGATAACTGCGAGAATAAATTTGTCTAAGATGAAAACAAGACACGCACATCAAAACCAAATGTGGGGATTCATGGGAATCTTCCGACTGAAAGAACTCAAAGTCGACAAGTAAAAAAATGTCAGGCACTACATATGATCATTCAGATTCTTTTGCCACAATCAAAGTGTTGCTAGAAGATCTGAGATGTGGGTATGTATACAGCATACATACAATACAATATGGTTTAAAGATTTGTGATTGTTTACTTATATTATGCGGGTATGTAATACCACGTCATAGTTTAGAGATATGTGGTTGTGTACGTACATGATGAAAATTTGTAAAGAGATTCAAAATTGGAAAGAGCAAAAATGTTATGATTAGTGTAAAAACTAAAGTGTCATTTGAACAAAACAAATAAGGAAAAAAATGCTATTATGCACAAACTTTCAAATTAATTGGAACCACCATCATTGTTTAACAGCTTCCTAGAAATTACTCGTTTCATCTTAAACTATTACTCTTTTCCGCCATTTGTATTAGAAAATATATTAGCTCGTTTGCTATTTTCAGGTGACGTTTCCATAAGTTGACATTGCCAACTTTTACTTTCAGCTCATAAGCAGGGTTACTAAAATAAACAGAAATATGACTACTGTGCTAATATATACAATATATTATAGACACATTATGACTTTCATAATGTTTCAAGACTTTTTGGTAGTCGTTAAGTTTTCGTTTGGTTGAGAATTGAGAAGTAGTTGAGAATGGAGACTCTCAACAACCTTCTGTTACTCGCTTGTGCCACTTTGTCCATTACACATCTTGTTAAGTCTCAAAATCAACAAGGTATATTTACTCTCTTTCACGTTTTCTTTTTCTTGTTTAACATAGTTTAGATTTATGAATTTTCTCAAGAAAAATTCCGATATTTACCTATATCCGGTTTTACCAGGATTCATCAGTTTGGATTGTGGATTGCCTTTAAATGAATCTCCTTATAACGAAACCTTCACAAATATAACATACACATCTGATGCCAAGTTCATCCAAGGAGGAAAAACTGGTAATATCCAAAATATCTCAGAGATAGACTCTATCTCGAAACCATACCGGGTTTTGAGATACTTTCCGGATGGAACAAGAAACTGTTTTAGTCTAAGTGTCACGCAAGACACGAATTATCTAATCAGGACAGTGTTTGTATATGGCAACTACGACGGTCTTAATGTTCCTCCAAGATTTGATCTTTATCTGGGTCCTAATATTTGGACATCTATAGATCTTCGAAAATTGGGTTTAGTAGCGGCCCAGGAGATCTTTCACATCACAAGGTCTAACAGTTTAGATATATGTGTTGTTAAGACAGGGACAAGTACACCACTCATATCAGCCATAGAATTGAGACCTTTGTTGTATGATATCTATAATGCTCACACAACAGGTTCCTTGAAGAATTTAGCGCATGCGTACCTTACCGATTCAAACAAAACTATAAGGTATGTTAACGTAATATAATTAAGAGTAATAGTTTTCTTTCATACTTTTGAATATATAGAAGGCTGGAAAAAATAAATTGTTATGTTAGTTTTGATTTGTTATCGATTTCAAAAATCTAGATAATCGTAATTCTACAGAACAATTAAATACTAAAAAAATATTTTAATATATATATATATATTTATTTATTTTATGAATTCGTAATAAAAAATTAAAATTTACAAATTGAGAAGAAAATGAATATTTTTATAAAACATTGAAATTTGATTGAATTTTTATTTTTCCAATATTTTTATTTTTAAATTAATTTAAATAGAGCAGATCAACTATCTGGTCAAATATTCATATTTTATTGAATATTTGGATACAAGATATATAATGAGTCACGAATCGCATACAAATCAGAAAAATGATATTCCATCCAAATCACATATATCTAAAAAATTCAAGATATTAGCTCTGCGCTCACCCCTAAACATAGATCCGTATGATTTTTTTTTCTTTTGACTTCTTGATATAAAGTTAGTACTTGACTGTGACAGGTATCCTAAAGATGTATATGATCGTGTTTGGGAACCCAACTTCCAACGGGAATGGATGCAGGTTAAGACAACCCTTAACGTAAAAGATTCTTCCGATGGCTATAATCCGCCACGAGATGTAATTACGACCGCCGCTATACCCATTAATGCCAGCGAGCCATTGATCATAACCTGGAAGATGGAAAGTCCTGATGATGAAATGTATGTTTACCTTTACTTCGCCGAGATTCAACAAGTGCAAGCCAATGAAACTAGGGAGTTCAAAATTGTGGCAAATGGTAAAGTTGATTACGATTCGTATAGTCCAAAGAACTTTGAAGCAGAGACTTTATACAACCCTGCATGGTTGAGATGCGAAGGAGCGGTATGTCGTGTGCAGCTGTCCAGAACGCCCAAGTCAACTCTACCACCCCTAATGAATGCTTTAGAGATTTTTAGTGTCATACATTTTCCACAATCAGAGACGAGTAGAGATGATGGTATATAGATGTGTAGTTTATACATATACACATACTTGATAAGTTCTAACATATGTTAATTTCTTGCTTTTTTTGTTTTTACTTACTTTTTTTAGTCCTTGCTATCAAGAACATCCAATCTACTAATCAGTTGAGTAGAATCAGCTGGCAGGGTGATCCATGTGTCCCTAAACAGTTTTCATGGATTGGTTTAAGCTGCAACGTTATCGACATATCCACACCACCAAGAATCATAGCTTTGTAAGAACATTCAAATTAAGCATTGTTCTCAAATTATTTGTAGTCCATGGCAAATTTTTTTTTATTAACGTATATTTAATATGGTGAAATAGTTTTAAAAAAAAACGCTTTGGTTTATATATAAATAAATTTTTCTTTAATAAGTTTTTGTTTTTGAGTTGGGAACCTTGTCCACTTGCACATGCTAAAAAACCCTAATTCTCAAATCAAATATATCTTTATGTGATATGTTTTTGGTCATGCAAACAGAGATTTGTCTTCAAGTGGATTAAGTGGAGTTATACCGCCTAGCATACAGAATCTAACTCAGCTTCGAGAATTGTACGTATTTCTATGATTGAACAAAAGGAAAGTTTGTCTAATGAGTTGGTTTATATATATATTTTTTTTTTACAAATTCTAGGGATTTATCGAAAAACAACTTGACAGGAGAAGTGCCTGAATTTCTAGCCAAGATGAAATCGTTGTTGGTCATGTAAGTTAACTAAAATATATTCATGGCGTCTTCATTAATTTCTAATGACTTCTCTACCTCCACAGAAACTTAAGTGGAAACAATCTTAGTGGTTCTGTTCCTCAAGCCCTTCTCGACAGAGAAAAAAACGATGGACTAAAGCTATCGTAAGATTCTGTTTGGGGATGAACTTATTTTGATTATTATCAACTCTCGTTTTACATATAATACTTTGTCTTCAATAACGTTTTTATTCTCTAGTGTTGATGCAAATATAAAACAATGTGTGTCGTGCCGATCAAAGTCCAAATCTCCGGTCGTAGCTATTGCTGTGTCTCTTTTTTGTGTGGCCATTATCATAATTGTGATGGTTCTCATTTTCATTTACAGAAAGAGAAAGACATCAACTTGCAAAGGTAGTTAAAAGAAATATATGATTTTGTATCGCAGATTCGCAAGTACGAAAAATTGATGAATCCGTGTAAAATTTACTTTCTACAGTTATACGTCCATCCCTCGAAATGAAAAATAGAAGATTTACTTATTCAGAAGTCAAGGAAATGACAAATAACTTTCAAGTTGTTCTTGGCAAAGGAGGCTTCGGTGTTGTTTGTCATGGTTTTCTAAATAATGAACAAGTAGCTGTCAAAGTTCTCTCTCAATCATCAACTCAAGGCTATAAGGAATTCAAAACAGAGGTAATGAGTTACTTAAACTAAAATCTTTCACTAAAACTCGGGCAATCATGAGTTCATGACTCATATATACCGTTTTATATTGTTGATTGTTAGGTTGAACTACTTTTAAGAGTTCACCACGTGAATTTAGTAAGCCTCATTGGATATTGTGATGAAGGAAATGACTTGGCTCTCATCTACGAGTTCATGGAAAATGGAAATTTAAAAGAACATCTCTCAGGTAAACTATTAGAGTATGATAAAAACAAAAAATTGAGTTACTTCTTTAAAATCAAAGGCATTTTTTGATTATATGGTAATTTTTGGCAGGAAAACGTGGTGGTTCTATTTTGAATTGGTCGAATAGACTTAAAATAGCTATCGAGTCTGCACTAGGTTTGTATAAATTTTGTTAGTTCCTATCATTATAAGTTGATATATACTTATTACTTTTAAACTTTATATTCATGATAAACAGTTAACATATGAAAGTTTTTTTTGTGAACTAGGAATTGAGTATTTACATATTGGATGTAAGCCGCCAATGGTTCATAGAGATGTGAAAAGCACCAATATATTGCTAAGTCAAAATTTTGAAGCCAAACTTGCTGACTTCGGACTTTCGAGATCTTTTTTAGTGGGGAGTAAAACTCACGTATCAACAAATGTTGCTGGAACTCTTGGATATCTCGATCCCGAGTAAGTGTAGGCATTGTAGTTTTAACGATGTATGTTTTCTTGTTTGTTGCAAAATATAAAAATGCAAATAACTTCAAGAACTTGTCTTGCAGATACTACCAAAAGAATTGGTTAACGGAGAAGAGTGATGTTTATAGCTTTGGGATTGTGTTACTGGAAATTATCACAGGCCAACCTGTGATTGAACAATCCCGTGAAAAATCTTACATAGTAGAATGGACCAAGTCTATGCTCGCAAATGGTGATATTGAAAGTATCATGGATTCGAATCTCCATCAAGAATATGACACAGGTTCATCATGGAAAGCTCTTGAATTAGCAATGTCATGCATTAACCCTTCTTCTGCAGAGAGACCAAACATGACACGGGTTGCTCATGAACTAAATGAGTGTTTGGAAATATATGAGAACTTAGTTAAAACAAGGAGCCAAGATGAAAATTCAACAAATTCTATGGGACATGGCATAAGTTTCATCAGTGATACGCCTTCAGCTCGTTAATATTTTTATTTAATTATTAATAATTTTATATTTTCTCTTTGAAAAAAGATACTCTCCTCAGTTTTTTTCATGCAACTTTGTAATGTGAATATGTTAAAAGCTTCATATAATGCTACAAAATTACAATTTGATTTACTTTCATGAACTTATGATCAATTTATAAATTGTGGATGCCCATCTTACAAAGGGGTCACCGAATGATGTCCGTCCAGTATCTTTTGTGTATTGCTTGATCTTACTTTATCTATCCCTAAAATGAAGCTTGCGTTCTTCCTTTTTTTTTATCATTACTTGACCTGTATTATGTAATACTTTTTCTATCCCAAAATATAAGATGTTTTTGTTGTTTCAAATTATAAATTTTTTTCACATTTCTATGCACACAAACTAATATATTTAATATTTATAATCATTTATATTTTATAGTATATTTTATCATTGGTTGAAACACGTTTAATATTTTATTTTCTATGTGAAAACATTAAAAAAATAAATAATTAATATAATTTATTAAATCTCGCATTTTTAACTAAAATATCTTATATATATATATGGGGAGAGAGAGTACAATACAAGTGTAAAACTGTACATGCCTTTCGATATTGAGAAGCATACGACTTTTGCAAAAGCAATCATACAAGACTCTACAAGTCAAAGCCAGAAACATTCTGTAGCTTCATATGTAATGCCTACGTAAACAACAAAATCTAGAAATAATATACGACAAAAAACCTAATTTCTCTCCCTTCTCTCTCCTTCTTCTCGAGACCAGCCGCCACCAAATTTCTCTCGGAGGCTGATGGCCGGCTCTCCCTAAGCTCCGGCATCGGCCTCCCCCCTTTTCTCTCAGCTTCGGAGGTTTTGAGCAATTTTGGTTTATGGGCGCTGTTTGGGTCGCCAGAGGCACTGGGAGGTTCCAACGACGGTTGAGAGTTTCGTCGGAGGTCCTCGCTGTTGCTTTGCGGTGGTCAGGCTAGATGGTTTGTGGTGGTGATTCGCGGTGGGGGTTTTAGTCGAGGATAACAGCGGTGGTGGTGGTGAATCTCGAGCCCGTGAGGGCTCTCGATGAATCCGCCTCTCTTCTGCTTCGCTTCTCTTGTTTTAGATCTGAGATAGTCGTCGGTTTGCCGAGGCTAGTGGAGGTTTTTCCAGGTTTCCGCGGTGGCTAACTTCGATGCTCGTGGTGGTGTATCCGGAGGTATTCCGGGTCGTCGTCCAGCTCTCAAGCCAAGGTTATGTTTGTTTTTTCATAGTTCTTGTCTCTGGGACTCGTTGCTATGGTTCTGATTTGAGTTTAGGCCCGAGTTTTCAGTCATCCTGTGCACTGGATGAGCTAGTAAAGTTATTGGATCGTTTGGTACTGTTTTAACTTGTGAAATTTTGCTTTGTGCTAGCCGACATCGGAGAAAGATATTGGTAAAGTTATTGGATCGCTCATGGATAAGTCTCGAATTTGAGAGCCTTGAGATTTTGTCCGTTGACAGCTCAGTTTCCTCGGGCCGCCAGTGAAAGACTTCCAATGCTGAGAGTGTTCGTTAATTCGGTCTCTACAATCTGTTTTATTGTTCTTCGTTTTCAGTAATGCAATTTGGAGAAGCAACAAAATCGTTATCAATCCATCTGACACTGTTTTCTTCATTGCTTATGTCGAATCGATGGACTGAAATATAGTTTCTGCTTTTGCTTTCATGTTTTTAACTTTTTTTGCCATGTGACCAATCCTAAAGGTATATAATCTATGATTGTAAACCTAAACAATTTCATTTTTAATGTACATTTTAGAAAGAAAAAAAAAATATGGAAAAATTTAACGAACATAGAAGTAGAACACACATGAATGAAAAAACTTACCGTAGAACCGTTTCCTTCCTTTGGCCAACCAATCCCAAAATTGTTGGTACTATTATTTGAGAAAATATAATTTCTCTCCTCATTATAGACATGGGGAGTAGTGACGTTAACAAATGTAACACATTCTCCTTAACTTTGTTGAGTCGAATCCCTAATATGCCTTGAATTAGCGATACACAATCCCGGATCGCTTCTCGCATCCAAACATTGTATAGCTCTTTCTTGCCCTAGTAGTTCTGTACATCATTATTGTACATTTACTCTCATGCTTCACGCATTTTATCTTTTCTTATATGAATTTCGTTTAGAAAAACGTTTCAAGATGTTCCTGCTCAGAGAAAGAAACGTCATCGAGAGTGAAATCTCTATATTCTATATCAGTTTAGACACTTCAATCTGCTGAAGCGAAGAGAGAGATAGAGAAATGGAAGTGTAAAGAAGATTTGACATTTTTGTAACACATGTCTAATCTCATCACATAGACTGCACAAAGCATACTCACATGTCATCACTTCAAATATCCTCATCACATACATCATCATAACATCATTATAATCCTCCCCTCAAACCAAGGACGGCACAAACCCATGACTTCCAACCTTCGACGAAACCTAGCACCTATCTTGTACCGCCGTACTCACCAACGAAATTCTTCACCTAACCCTTGGAGCATCCGTTAGGAAGACTTCCAACACAAGTCACCGACACCCTTAATCACGAGGTCACCTGAGGGCAATGTTTTTAAAACCGACCCGAACATCGAACCGGATTACTTTCCGAGTCATTGGATTACTGGGTCAACCGCGGGTCAATAAATTAATAATAATTTAACAAATACAACTTATTGTACCACTAAGTTAAATCCAAATTTTATGACAATGATATAAATAATCACTATATACAAAGCAAAACATACAATTTATGAAAATTATAAAAAGTCACTATATAAACTATCGAAATCACGATAAACAAAAAAAAAAAAAATTAAATAACAAAGAGATGAGCATGATGTTAAAAACTCACCAAAAATACTTGTTTGAGTCATGATTTTGGAGAAAACGAGTAAAAAAATCAAAGTACAAAACGTGAAAACCCTATATTTTAGTTTGAAAATGCCAAATCAAACTTTCTATATTGAATAAAACTTTTCTAAAATCAAATCTTTTAGATATATTAGAAGATTACTCGAACCGACGATTACCGGGTCATCGGGTCACGGGTTAACAGCGTTTTTTTTTTTGTTTTATCGGGTTTTTAAACTATCAATTTTAGTACTAGATCCGAACCGGATTGTATAGCGGGTCACCGGTTTTACCAGTTCGACCGCGGGTTTGGGTCGGGCGTGAAAATTGCCTGAGGGCTTTCCTCCCACAACGAACTTGCAAATCCCACACCCACTTCTCAAAGCCCACTTTTTCTCAACCTAGCTCTGATACCAATTGTTGGGCTTTTCAAATCTATGTCCAACTCTCTTATTAGTATGATATTATCGTTTTTTTTTTTTAGGCAAATACATGTTTTGGGTTTCTTTATTGATTGTGTAAATGAATAAGCTACAAACCCTTAATCCTGTATTTATAGCCCCAAAATCCGATACGAAAAGAAAATGATAAGATTTCATTTTATGAATAGGAAATGAAGAGATTTTCTTTTAAGCAATTGGAAACTAGAAGATTTCCTATTCTGAATATTGTATCTCTTCAAAAGAAAATCTACTATTTTAAGTCACCTAGAAACAACAATAGCACAATAAAAAATGTCAAGCACCAAATACGGTCATTCAGATTCTTTCGCCACAATCAAAGTGTTGCTAGAAAATTTGAAATCAAAAGCTGAAGTTAAAAACATTAATAGCACGGTTTAAAAAGGTTAAAGTTAGAATCTCTGGAATCGCTTATTCAACCGTGCTAACTGCCCTAAAATATGGACCCTTGTACAAATCTCTCTTCCGGTTTGATTTAACGGTCAGCAAGCTTGTCACAATCGAAGAATCGCTCTTCCAATAGAGTTATCGTTGAAGAAGAAAAGGCAGTCTTGGCTAAGATATTTTGCGCAACCAAACCATAGTTTTCTCTATAAATCAGATTTGTGATTGTGTACGTACCACGTCATAGTTTAGAGATATGTAGTTGTGTACGTACATAATGAAAATTTGTAAAGAGATTCAAATTTTGAAAGAGCAAAAAATGTTATGATTAGTGTAAAATGTGTCATTTGAACAAATAAGGGAATAAAAAATGTTATTATGCACAAACTTCCAAATTAATTGCAACCGCCATCATTGTTAAGAGCTTCCTAGAAATTACTCGTTCCATCTTAGACTATTACTCTTTTCTCCCATTTGTATTAGAAAATATATTAAGCTCGTTAGATATTTTGAGGTGACGTTTCCATAAGTTGACATTGGCAACTTTTACTTTCAGTTCTCATAAGCAGGGTTACTAAATTAAACAACTTTTACTTTCAGTTCTCATAAGCAGGGTTACTAAATTAAACAACTTTTACTTTCGTTTGGTTCAGAACTGAAAACTAGTCGAGAATGGAGACTCTCAACAACCTTCTGTTACTCGCTTGTGCCACTTTCTCCATTATACATCTTGTTAAGTCTCAAAATCAACAAGGTATATTTACTCTCTTTCACGTTTAATTTATTTTTCTTGTTTAACATAGTTTAGATATATGAATTTTCTCCCAAAAAAGAAGAAGAAAAATTCCGATATTTACCTATATCCGGTTTTACCAGGATTCATCAGTTTGGATTGTGGATTGCCTTCAAATGAATCTCCTTATAATGAACCCTTCAAAAATCTAACATACACATCTGATGCCAAATTCATCCAAGGAGGAAAAACTGGTAATATCCAAAATATCTCAGAGATAGAATTTCTCTCGAAACCATACCGGGTTTTGAGATACTTTCCGGATGGAACAAGAAACTGTTTTAGTCTTAGTGTCACGCAAGACACAAATTATCTAATCAGGACTGTGTTTGTATATGGCAACTACGACGGTCTTAATAGTCCTCCAAGATTTGATCTTTATCTTGGTCCTAACATTTGGACATCTATAGATCTTCGAAAATCGGGTTCATTCGCGGCCGGGGAGATCTTTCACGTCACACGGTCTAACAGTTTAGATATATGTGTTGTTAAGACAGGGACAAGTACACCACTCATTTCAACCATAGAGTTAAGACCTTTGTTGTATGATATCTATAATGCTCACAAAACAGGTTCCTTGAAGACTTTAGCGCATTGGTACTTCACCAATTCAGACAAAGCTATAAGGTATGTTAACGTTATATAATTAAGAGTACTATATTTTTTTTTACAACAATTTTTAAATTAAAACGGTTTGGAAACTCAAAAATACTATTTTTCTTTTAAACTATTGAATATATCGAAGACTTGGGAAAATATATATGTTATGCTCGTTCTGATTTGTTATCGGTTTCAATTCAATCCGGAAATTTTAGATAATCGTTTCTACAGAACACTTAAATATTAAAAATATTTGTTCAAAAGAGAGAAGATTACAAACATTAAAATTATAATAGGCGGATATCCATTCCATTCCAATACATGTATATATATATATATATATAATGATATAAAAAAACTTATATGTTTTATGAATTCATAATAAAAAATAAAAAATTATAAATTGAGAAAAAAATAAATATTTTATAAAATATGGAAATTGGTTGCATTTATTTTCAATATTTTTTTTAATTTACAATCAATTAAACGGAGAAAATCAAATATCCAGTCAAATATTCAGATTTCAGTGGATATTCGAAGATATATGATTCATCACGAAGCTGTTAAAGATCAGAAAAATACAATTCTATCTGGATCACGGATATCCAAAAAATTCAAGATATTCGCTCTGTACGAATTTTTTTCTTTTATTGTTGACTTGTTGATGTAAAGTTAATACTTGACTGTGGCAGTTATCCTAAAGATGTATATGATCGTTTTTGGATTCCCTACTTCCAACCGGAATGGACGCAGATTAACACAACCCTCAATGTAAATGATTCTTCCGATGGCTATAACCCGCCACGAGGTGTAATCACAACCGCCGCTATACCAACTAATGCCAGCGAGCCATTGACCGTAACATGGAACTTGGAAACCCCTGATGATGAAACGTATGCTTACCTTTACTTCGCCGAGATCCAACAACTCAAGGCCAATGAATCTAGGGAGTTCAAAATTGTGGCAAATGCTAAAGTTGATTACGATTCGTATAGTCCAAAGAACTTTGAAGCAGAGACTTTACGCAACCCTGCATGGTTGAGATGCGAGGGAGCGGTATGCCGTGTGGAACTGTCCAGAACGCCCAAGTCGACTCTACCACCCCTAATGAATGCTTTAGAGATTTTTAGTGTCATACAATTTCCACAAGCAGAGACGAGTAAAGATGATGGTATGTAGAAGTGTACATAGTCTTATAAATATTATATAAACAACATACTTAATAAGTTCTGACACATGTTAACGTCTTGCTTTTTTTGTACTTTTGTTAGTCATTGCTATCAAGACCATTCAGTCTACTTATCAGTTGAGTAGAATCAGCTGGCAGGGTGATCCATGTGTTCCTAAACAGTTTTCATGGATTGGTTTAAGCTGCAACGTTATCGACATATCCACACCACCAAGAATCATAGCTTTGTAAGAACATTCAAATTAAACATTGTTCTCAGCAGGGCTGTCTCAAATTAATTGTAGCCCATGTTCAAATTTTTTTTATTAACGTATACTTAATATGGTAAAATAGTTATAAAAAAGGGGTTCCGGTTTAGTCTAAATTTTCTTTAATAAATTTTTGGTTTTGAGTTGAGAACCTGATCCACTTATACATGCTAAAAAAACTCTGGTTCTCGAATCAAATATATCTTTATATGATATGTTTTTCGGTCATGCAAACAGAGATTTGTCTTCAAGTGGATTAAGTGGAGTTATACCGCCTAGCATACAGAATCTAAACCAGCTTCGAGAATTGTACGTATTTATCTGATTGAATAAAAGGAAAGTTTATCTAATGAGTTGGTTTATATATATATATATTTTTTTTTTTAACAAATTCTAGGGATTTATCGAAAAACAACTTGACTGGAGAAGTGCCTGAATTTCTAGCCAAGATGAAATCGTTGTTGGTCATGTAAGTTAACCAAAATATATTCATGCCGTCTTCATTAATTTCTAATAACTTCTTTACCTCCGCAGAAACTTAAGTGGAAACAATCTTAGTGGTTCTGTTCCTCAAGCCCTTCTCGATAGACAAAACAACGATGGATTAAAGCTATCGTAAGATTCTTTGTGGGGATGAACTTATTTTGATTATTATCCACTCTCTTTTTATATATAATGTTTTTCTTGAATAATGTTTTTATTTTTTAGCGTTGATGCAAATATAAAGCAATGTGTGTCATGCCGACCAAAGTCTAGATCTCCGGTCGTGGCTATTGCTGTGTCTCTTTCCATGGCCATTATCATAGTTGTGATGGTTCTCATTTTCATTTACAGAAAGAGAAAGACATTAACTCGCAAAGGTATTTATAAGAAATATATGCTTTTTATCGCAGATTCGCAAGTACGAAATCTGATGAAACCGTGTCAAATTTACTTTCTACAGTTATACGTCCATCCTTGGAAATGAAAAATAGAAGATTTACTTATTCAGAAGTCAAGGAAATGACTAATAACTTTCAAGTTGTTCTTGGCAAAGGAGGCTTCGGTGTTGTTTGTCATGGTTTTCTAAATAATGAACAGGTAGCTGTCAAAGTTCTCTCTCAATCATCAACTCAAGGCTATAAGGAATTCAAAACAGAGGTATCTGATTACACTAAAATATTTCACTAAAAACTCGGGCAATCATGAGTTCATGAATCATATATACCGTTTTATATTGTTGATTGTTAGGTTGAACTACTTTTAAGAGTTCACCACGTGAATTTAGTAAGCCTCATCGGATATTGTGATGAAGGAAATGACTTGGCTCTCATCTACGAGTTCATGGAAAATGGAAATTTAAAGGAACATCTCTCAGGTAAACTATATTAGAGTAGGGTAAAAAAAAATTGAGTTAGCTCTTTAAAATCAAATGTACTTTTTGATCATATGGTAATTTTTTGCAGGAAAGCGTGGTGATTCTGTTTTGAATTGGTCGAATAGACTTAAAATAGCTATTGAGCCTGCGCTAGGTTTGTATAAATTTTGTTATTTCCTATCATTATAAGTTGATATATACTTATTACTTTTAAACTTCATTTTCATGATAAATAGTTAACATATGAAAGTTTTTTTTGTGTACTAGGAATTGAGTATTTACATATTGGATGTAAGCCGCCAATGGTTCATAGAGATGTGAAAAGCACCAATATATTGCTAGGTCAAAATTTTGAAGCCAAACTTGCCGACTTCGGACTTTCGAGATCTTTTTTAGTGGGGAGTAAAACTCACGTATCAACAAATGTTGCTGGAACTCTTGGATATCTTGATCCCGAGTAAGTGTAGGACCTGTAGTTTTAAAGATGTTTGTTGTCTTGTTTGTTGCAAAATATAAAAAATGCAAACAACTTCAAGAACTTGTCTTGCAGGTACTACCAAAAGAATTGGTTAACGGAAAAGAGTGATGTTTATAGCTTTGGGATTGTGTTACTGGAAATTATCACAGGCCAACCAGTGATTGAAGAATCCCGTGAAAAGTCTTACATAGTAGAATGGGCCAAATCTATGCTCGCAAATGGTGATATTGAAAGTATCATGGATCCAAATCTCCATCGAGAATATGACACAGGTTCATCATGGAAAGCTCTTGAATTAGCAATGTCATGCATTAACCCTTCTTCCGCAGAGAGACCAAACATGACTCGGGTTGCTCATGAACTCAATGAGTGTTTGGAAATATATGAGAAATTAGTTAAAACAAGGAGCCAAGATGCAAATTCAACAAACTCTAGCATAAGTTTCATCAGTGATACGCCTTCAGCTCGTTAATATTTTTATTTTTCTATTTCTCTTTGAAAAGATACTCTCCACATGTTGTAATGTGAATATGTTAAAAGCTTCATCTAACGCTATGAAATTTACAATTTGATTTACTTTCATGAACTTATGATTAAAAAAAATTAAGTTGTGGATGCCCATCTTACAAAGAGCTCACCCTGATGTTCGTTTGTGCATTTAAAAGATGCATTCAGATGATCCATCAGGATGGTCATCTGAAGAATGCATCCAGATGTTGTTCGTTTCTATTTTTGGTTTTGGCAAAAAATATGATTTCGCGGTTTTGGCGGAAAAATGCGATTTTCAAAGTTTTGGCAGAAAAAATGCAATTTACGATTTTAGCAGAAAAATGCGATTTCACTATTTTGTCAAAAATGCGGTTTTGCGAGTTTGGCAAAAAAACATGATTTTACAATTTTGGAAAAATGCGATTTTGTAAATTTTTTTATGAGTAAATTATAAAATATTATTATTTTTTATATAAAAATATTTTTGTCTTTTTAAAATTTTATATTCACAAGATTTATCTGGATGGTGCATCCATTTTGACTCATCCAACTATTTTCAATATTTTTGGCTGAATTTTAGAAAATCATCAAGATGGTCGATGTAATATTTAACTGCACTAAATTAATATCATTTTATATATTCATTTAGATGGACCATCTGGATGAACAAACGAAGATGACCTTTAGTCGTTTGTTGAGTATCTTTTGTGGGTTTTTTTCTCGTGGGCCGGATCCGAGGTAGGGGTCCAATACCAACATCGCCGGGTTAAGGTGTGGTATCTGACATCAACAAACCGTAGTTATACCAGTAGCGATGTGAGCTCCGAGCATCAAGTGATTGATCGATCATATGTTTTGTTCTTGTTCAAATCTTTTCCATTTAAAACCTGTAAAAAGCATAATATGTGATATTTTAATCAATTAATGTATATGGATGACATAAAACAAAACACCACAAATGTTTAAAAAGATCGAGGAGACAAACTTTTGAGGCGAAACCTTACATTTGTCATGGTCAAGGTACTCACATTTGTCATATGGACAAAATTCATTTGAACAATTCTTAACGCAAAAAGACATTGAAACCACGACAATAAACATTTTATTTACTGAGCACTAGAAGTGTAGAATACTGTGTCGTCTCGTTGACTTAGATATAAATCATATTTTTTTGCGAGGGAGTAAATCATCAATATAAAAGTTCTTCTAATGCCTAGAGTGGATCAGGTCCTTATACTTTCCCAATTATTTTCCACCACCAACACTGTTTGACAGCTTCGTAGAAATTACTCGTTCCATCTTAGACTGTCTCTTTCCCGCCAGGTGTATTAGAAAATATATTTTAGCTCGTTTTCTATTTGCAGGTGACTTTTCCATAAGTTGACATTGCCAACTTTTACTAACCTTTGTTTACTAAAATAAACAGAAATATATATATATATACACATTATGACTTTACAATGTTTCAAGACATTTTGGTAGTTGTTAACTTTTCTTTTGGTTCATAACTGAGAAGTAGTCGAGAATGAAGACTCTCAACAAGCTTCTGTTACTCGCTTGTGCCACTTTCTCCATTATGCATCTTGTAAAGTCTCAAAATCAACAAGGTATATTTACTTGTCTTTCACGTTTTCTTTTTCTCTCGATATATGAATTATCTCCCCAAAAAAAGTTTCTGATATTTACCTATCCGGTTTTACCAGGATTCATCAGTTTGGATTGTGGATTGCCTTCTAACGAATCTCCTTATAACGAACCCTTCACCAATTTAACATACACATCTGATGACAAATTCATCCAAGGAGGAAAAACTGGTAATATCCAAAACAACTCAGAGATAGACTCAATCTCGAAACCATACCGGGTTTTGAGATACTTTCCGGATGGAACAAGACACTGTTTTAGTCTAAGTGTCATGCAAGACACGAATTATCTAATCAGGACAGTGTTTGTATATGGCAACTACGACGGTCTTAATGTTCCTCCAAGATTTGATCTTTATCTTGGTCCTAATATTTGGACATCTATAGATCTTCGAAAATCGGGTTTAGGCGCTATTGAAGAGATCTTTCACATCACAAGGTCTAGCAATTTAGATATATGTGTTGTTAAGACAGGGACAAGTACACCACTCATATCAGCCATAGAATTGAGACCATTGTTGTATGATATCTATAATGCTCAAAAAACAGGTTCCTTGAAGAATTTAGCGCATTGGTACTTCACCAATTCAAACAAAGTTATAAGGTATGTTAACATAATATAATTAAGAGTAATTTTGAATATATTGAAGGCTGGGGAAAATAAATTGTTATGTTAGTTTTGATTTCATATCGGGTTTCAATTCAATCAGAAAAATATAGATAACACTAATTCTACATAATAATTAATTACTAAAAAAATATTTGACTGTGGCAGTTATCCGAAAGATGTATATGATCGTGTTTGGCTTCCCTACTTCCAACCAGAATGGACGCAGATTAACACAACCCTCAATGTAAAGGATTCTTCTGGTGGCTATAATCCGCCACGAGATGTAATTACGACGGCTGCTATACCCACCAATGCCAGCGAGCCATTGACCATAATCTGGAATTTGGAAACCCCTGATGATGAAACGTACGCTTACCTTTACTTCGCCGAGATTCAACAAGTGAAGGCCAATGAAACTAGGGAGTTCAAAATCATGGCAAATGGTAAAGTTGATTACGATTCGTATAGTCCTATGAACTTTGAAGCAGAGACTTTATACAACCCTACGTGGTTGAAATGCGAGGGAGCCCTATGTCGTGTGCAACTATTCAAAACGCCCAAGTCGACTCTACCACCCCTAATGAATGCTTTAGAGATTTTTAGCGTCATATATTTTCCACAACCAGAGACGAGCAGAGATGATGGTATGTAGATGTGTACATATTTGTATACATATAAACATAGTTGATAAGTTCCAACATATGTTAAATTCTTGGTTTTTTTGTACTTTTTTTAGTCATTGCTATCAAGAACATCCAATCTACTTATCAATTGAGTAGAATCAGCTGGCAGGGCGATCCATGTGTCCCTAAACAGTTTGCATGGGTTGGTTTAAGCTGCAACGTTATCGATACATCCACACCACCGAGAATCATAGCTTTGTAAGAACATTCAAGTTAATTAAACATTGTTCTTAGCAGGACCGTCTCAAATTATTTGTAGGCCATGTTTAAATTTTTTTTACTAACGTGTATTTAATATGATATAGTTAATAATTTTTTGTTTGTTTTTGAGTTGGGATTCTGGTCCACTTGCACGTGCTACAAGAAACATTAGGTTCTCAAATCAAATATAACTTTATATGTGATATGTTTTTGGTCATGCAAACAGAGATTTGTCTTCAAGTGGATTAAGTGGAGTTATACCGCCTAGCATACAGGATCTAAGCCAGCTTCGAGAATTGTACGTATTTTTCATGACTGAATAAAAGAAGAGTTTATTTGGTGAATTTGATTTAAATTTATTTTTTGACAAATTAATTCTAGGGATTTATCGAAAAACAACTTGACTGGAGAAGTGCCTGAATTTCTAGCCAGGATGAAATCGTTGTTGGTCATGTAAGTAATTAACTAAAATATATTTATGTTGTCTTCATTAATTTCTAATGATTTCTCTACCTCCACAGAAACTTAAGTGGAAACAAACTTAGAGGTTCTATTCCTCAAGCCCTTCTCGAGAGAGAAAAAAACGATGGATTAAAGCTATCGTAAGATTCTGTTTGGGGATAAACTTATTTTGATTATCATCCACTCTCATTTTATATATAATGTTTGTCTTCAATAACGTTTTTTATTCTTTAGTGTTGATGCAAATATGAGGAAATGTGTGTCATGCAAACCAAAGTCCAAATCTCCGATCGTGGCTATTGTTGTATCTCTTTTTTGTGTGGCCATTATCATAATTGTGCTGGTTCTCATTTTCATTTTTAGAAAGAGAAAATCATCAACTCGCAAAGGTAGTTAAAAGAAATATATGCTTCATATTTCGCAGATTCGCAAGTAGCGAAATCTGATGAATCCATGTAAAACTTATTTTCATCAGTTATACGTCCATCCCTGGAAATGAAAAATCGAAGATTTACTTATTCAGAAGTCAAGGAAATGACTAATAACTTTCAAGTTGTTCTTGGCGAAGGAGGCTTCGGTGTTGTTTGTCAAGGTTTTCTAAATAATGAACAAGTAGCCGTCAAAGTTCTCTCTCAATCATCAACTCAAGGCTATAAGGAATTCAAAACAGAGGTATCTAACCTATATATGTACACTACAAACACGGGCAATCATGAGTTCATGAATCATACATAGTACCGTTTTATATTGTTGATTGTTTAGGTTGAACTACTTCTAAGAGTTCACCACGTGAATTTGGTAAGCCTCATCGGATATTGTGATGAAGGAAATGACTTGGCTCTCATCTATGAGTTCATGGAAAATGGAAATTTAAAGGAACATCTCTCAGGTAAACGATTAGAGTATGATAAAAGAAAAAGTTAAGTTAAGTCTTTAAAATCAAAGGCTCTTTTAAATCATATGGTGATTTTTGGCAGGAAAACGTGGTGGTTCTGGTTTGAACTGGTCGAGTAGACTCAAGATAGCAATTGAGTCTGCACTAGGTTTGTATAAGTTTTGTTAGTACATATCATTACTAGATTATGACATGCATGATATGCGAGTTATTAATAATAACTGTAGTTATATTTAATTAAAAAAATATGTATATATTCGTTGTTGGTAATCTGTTAAACTTGATGAATATAAACTTTTTGATCGAATTGATATAAAGTTAAATAATTTTGATCGATTTTTTAAACTTTCATTTTTTCTTGTTTTGAATTTGATATCAATTAGGTAAGAAACTTAAAAGATGGAAGAACATAATTGAATTTTGAAGACTCATGATTTTATATATAATGATATATCAAACATATTAGAAAAATATTTCCTAAAACAAATTTTCCTTTTTATTTTAAACTTTTTTCATCATGTTGCTATATATATATATACTAGATTAGGACATGCATGATATGCGGGTTTTAATAATAATTATTTTTATATATAATTAAAGTAAATAACCGTTGCAATATGTTTATATAATAGATTAGGATCTGAATAATACGCGAGTTTATAATAATAATTATATATATATATATTAAAAAATAAATAAATACTCGCTGCTGGCAACCGGTTGAATTTGATATATTTTTGAAAAACGGATACTATAATACGACGATAAACACGATTTTGATCTAATTGATTTAGAGTAACTTTGATCGACTTTTTGAATCCTCAACTCATTTTTTTTTGAATTTGATATCAGTAAGAAAGAGAATAAAAAATGAAAACACACAATTGAATTTTAAACTCAAAATCTTATTTATAACGATATATAGAACATATTCTAGAATAAATTATCTTCCATCACGTTATTGTTTTTACAAATTTGGTCATTTTATTTTTTAGATAAATTACATATTACATATAAATTTTTTTTTTTTTTTATTTTTCTCCACTGCTTGCTATTATTTCCTTCTTTGTTTTTTTATATTTTACTTATTTATTTTACCAATTATGTTAATTTATACTATTTTACTTATTTCTTTTACCTATTATATTAATACTAAATTTTTCTCTTTTATTTTACATTTTTTAGTTTTACTATTTTATTGTATTAACACGTGTCACGATTTGATTATTTAAAAATTTGCATACGTGTCACGTTCACGTCGTGCGTGTTCAGCTTTATATAATAAGATATATATATATATAGTTTTTTTTTTATTACAAATTTGGTTATAAATTATCCATCTCTTTTATTTTAGATTTTTTTCACCACGTTGCTATTTTAAAAAAATATAAAAAAATTTGATCGCTTTTTTTTTACATAAAATAAAAATAAATTTCCTTTTTTCATGTTTGACTTTTTTCCACTACTTTAATATTATTCTTTTTTTTGTTGATATTTTACTTATTTCTTTGGTATTTTACTACATTGACATCTGTCATAATCTAATTAATAGTGACATATGTCGTGATCTGGTGAGTTATAATTTTGTCTACGTTTCATGATCACGTCAAACGCATTCAGCTTTATATAATAAGATATGTTGATATGTACTTATTCATTTTAAACTTCATTTCCATGATAAATAGTTAACATACAAAAGTTTTTTTGTGTACTAGGAATTGAATATTTACATATTGGATGTAAGCCGACGATGGTTCATAGAGATGTGAAAAGCACCAATATATTGCTAGGTCAAAATTTTGAAGCCAAACTTGCCGACTTCGGACTTTCCAGATCTTTTCTAGTGGGGAGTAAAACTCACGTATCAACAAATGTTGCTGGAACTATTGGATATCTTGATCCCGAGTAAGTGTACGCATTGAAGTTATAAAGATGTCTGCTTTCTGGCTTGCTCAAAAAGTAAAAATGCAAACAACTTCAATTACTTGTCTTGCAGATACTACCAAAAGAATTGGTTAACGGAAAAGAGTGATGTTTATAGCTTCGGGATTGTGTTACTAGAAATTATCACAGGCCAACCGGTGATTGAAGAATCCCGTGAAAAGTCTTACATAGTAGAATGGGCCAAATCTATGCTCGCAAATGGTGATATTGAAAGTATCATGGATCCAAATCTCCATCGAGAATATGAGACAGGCTCGTCATGGAAAGCTCTTGAATTAGCAATGTCATGCATTAACCCTTCTTCTGCAGAGAGACCAAACATGACACGGGTTGCTCATGAACTAAATGAGTGTTTGGAAATATATGAGAAATTAAGTAAAACAAGGAGCCAAGATGGAAATTCAACAAATTCTATGGGACATAGCATAAGTTTCATCAGTGATACACCTTCAGCTCGTTGATATTTTTATTTTTATATATTTTCTTTGAAAAAGATACTCTCCACAAATTGCTTTCAAGTTTGTAATGTGAATATGTTAAAAGCTTCATCTGATGCTATGGAAGTTACTACTTGATGTACGTACTTTTATTACTGATGATAAATTTTTAATTTGTGGATATCCATCTTACAATGAGCTCACCCAATGTCCAGTTAATATTAGTGGAAAAATATTTAACTGGTTACAGTCGAGTCTCTTATGTGTATTGCTTGATTTTATTTGCGTATGTTATGTTATGATTCCTTTAACACACACTAAATATACCCTAAATGCAAAGTAACTAGTACTGGTAAGTATGGCTCGAATCTACAAGAAGAACTAACAAGAGAAACGATCTAAGCTATAGGTACATAGGAACCAAAGCACTAATCATTATTATTAAGAGTCGACAAGAAGTCCAAATATTGTGTCTCATGAGAAGCCCATTAATCAATGTAGTTAGGGTTCTTAGCAAGTTGAAGTTCATATATATATATATATATGATTGTAATGATAATGGAAAAACTCAACTTTAGGAGTTGCCATTTTGTGCAACTCTCTTCCATTTCCATTTTATGATATTAATCAAAGCAATTTAACTCTTGGTGTTCTTCATTTAGTTTTCCTCTTCTTTTTACTTTCTTGCACAATAAAGCTCTATGTGCTATTTGAATTTCTCTCTTATATCTATCTTACTATAGCTCTTATGAGCATGAACTCTTCTTGCTTTGGAAATGCTATTAATCATGAGTATAAGATAATCATGAAAGAGTAAACTAAGCACCAAATATGATTATTTAAAGCAACACATAAAATAAATAAATTTTAAACAAGACTCTATAACACATTAAACTTGAAATTGGTTTTAGATAATAATGAAGAAATGGTAGATTATGGGTTAGGATTTGTTAGATGAGATTCTTATGGTTGATTTCTATAGAGTAGATTCACATGAATGTTCCTCTCAAAATAATGGACACACATAAAATGGACTACTCTATGGTTCGTGGTGAAAACCCATAAGCTATAAAGGGTCGTAGAACAAACCCTTAGGAAGTTATATATATGCTCTTTGAGATAGGTTTAAGAGTTAGTCCATCAAAACCATATCTTTACCGTTCTTCATCGTTTTCATTTCATGGTCCCATCGTCAACTACAAGCATCCACGAAAGCCACTAAAATGTCATTTTCAGTCGAACTTGGCCATTGGTGGTGTTATATTCCTATTTTAACAAGACTTCTATTGTCTCCAACCCATCACCCTCACGCACCTTCATCTATCTTATCTGCGAGATAAAGAAAAAATGTCTCGTTATGAATAAATGTGTCGTGATCAATGAGCATTTACCAGGAGGAGGATGAAACAATAAATGGATAATAACATGGATCATTAATATATATCAATATCTTACATCAAATGGAATTATGACCGGCGATAAATGCAAGATCTCTGCTTTTTTCCGATCAACTTTTTTTTTTTTAATTTTGTTTTAAGGAGTTATAAAATTGTTTCTTCAACTTCAACTTAGATATATAGGCATGTGACATAGTATATTATTACATGCATTGCAAGAGAAAATTGTGTACATGGGATGAAGCAAAAACTGACGCTCGATGAAACGCAGCCCAACAGGTGTATCTACGCTTGTCACTTTTATGTTCGATTGGCAAAGCTTTTAGAAGAACATAAACTTTTTATTTTATTTGTTTTTTATGATTAAAAAGCCACTTGATCATGCACTTTTAGAATTAAAGTTTAATATATTATAATTTATTTATTTTGTTAGATATATGCATGTATATATAACATTAAAAAATATTTTAACTAATATTTACCATTAGTTTATTTATTCTACTATTTTGAAAATAATAATCTGATAAAATAATGATTAAAAATATAATTTAAATATAAAAAAAATAGAAAAGGTTATAGTATAAATATAATATATATAGAAAAATAATATAAACATAAAAGTATATTAAATATTTTCTTGTACTTTTATATCTAATCACATACTCAGTTCTGTCAGTCACTTATATGCATATTAGAGCATAAAATGTTGTTGCTGCTCTATTATAAATCGTACTAATGAGGCCCTTAGTCAACAGTAGAATCCAGACCCGCGAATTTCTTAATAAAAATTTGGAAAGTATTTTGAACATAGAAAAATGTATCTTTCCTATTTTATATAAAAAATAATAATTAATTTTTATCCTGTTTCCCAATATTTTTTAAAAGATTGAATGTGCCTCAGTAACTCATTATTTTATAAGAATATCATATTAAAATGAAATGTGTATAATGCATAACTAATGCATGTTGTTGGTAAAAGAAAATGAAAAGTGTATAAAATGATACTGTTAAAGTATTTAAACATGGTCTCACATAATAACATTACCCTACCATTCTTATTTAATTTGTAATGATTTAAATGATTTCTATTCATTTTATAACTTGTCATTAATATTTTAAAAATTGATATATAAAGTTCTTCAAGTAGTTAAGAATAAATAAGAAAAGAAAAGTAGACTGCAACTCTTGTCGCTTTCTTACCAAACAAACCTGAGTCGACGTATTTACATCCACCAGTATAACTAACTATATCCTAAATTAACTATAATAAAATCAAACTTACCAGATTGTTACGTACCACACAAACCAAATCCTTCGCCAACCAACGTTCCTCACGTGGTTCACCGGTTGGTACTCACGTGACGGATAGCTTCTCGTTCATATTATCTCCTTTTTTCTTAATAGCAATTCTCAATTTATAGTGCCTATATATAATGTTTTCATATAGCACGAAGCTTTGTATCCAAGCTACATAGTAAAATATAATCTTTCACAAATCACAATCCATCTTTTTAAACGCAAAAATGGTTAGTCACAAAGAGACCGTGTGCATAACCGGCGCGTCGGGATTCATCGGTTCATGGCTCGTTATGCGATTACTTGAACGTGGTTACTTTGTCCGTGCCACCGTTCGTGACCCCGGTACATATATATGTTCTTACAAACTCTTTAATTTCTCCTAAGATTATGTTACCTTTTGTGTGGCTAATTTACGAGTTTTGTTGGATTATAAAGGAAATTTGAAGAAAGTGCAACATCTTCTTGATTTGCCAAACGCCAAGACGCAACTCACTCTATGGAAAGCCGATTTATCTGACGAAGGAAGCTACGATGAGGCCATAAACGGATGCGACGGCGTATTCCACATTGCAACTCCCATGGATTTTGAATCAAAGGACCCTGAGGTGAGTTATATTATGAACCTTTTCTTGGTTTTCATATCAACCCTAAAAGATTTGTTGAATTTGGTGTTTTTCTTCTTTTGAATCAGAACGAAGTGATAAAACCGACGGTGGATGGAATATTGGGGATAATGAAAGCATGTGTTAAGGCAAAGAGCGTACGAAGAGTCGTGTTTACTTCATCTGCTGGAACGGTTAATGTTGAAGAACATCAGAAAAATGTCTACGATGAACAAGATTGGAGCGATCTTGAGTTTATCATGTCCAAGAAGATGACAGGATGGGTATATATTTATATACATATATTATACATCATACATCAAACTAAACCGAGGTTGATCTATCATCAAAGTAATTTATGTGTTGATATAAATTTTTGGCAGATGTATTTCTTTTCGAAAACGTTAGCAGAGAAAGCAGCGTGGGATTACGCGAAGGAGAACGGACTAGATTTCATTAGTATCATTCCGACATTGGTGATCGGTCCATTCATTACAACATCTATGCCGCCTAGCCTCATCACCGCGCTCTCTCCTATCACTCGTGAGCTCACTTAATCTCTAGTCCCTTTTTTTTCCTTATAACTACGAAGTTCCGGACCTTAGGCCTATAGTTCTCTCGAGCCAGGGACTAGAGCAGGTCGATTAGTCCCTTGATCTATCTTCTTTTGTTGGAATGTGAAATGTTAATTTTGAAACGGTGAAAATGTTTTAGGGAACGAGGCACATTACTCGATCATAAGACAAGGACAGTACGTGCACTTGGATGACTTATGCAATGCTCATATATTCTTGTACGAACAAGAAGCTGCCAAGGGACGTTATGTTTGTTCCTCTCACGATGCCACGATTCTTACTATCTCCAAATTTCTCAGGCAAAACTACCCGGAATATAACGTGCCTTCAACGTAAGATATCCATAGATTCGAATATCGGTTTAGGTCTTGTTTTGCCTTATGGAATCAAAATATTTTTGCGTTTTGCCTTATGGAATCAAAATTTGTTGCTGAAAAACAACTTCTTTGGAACAGGTTTGAAGGTGTGGATGAGAATCTAAAGGGCATTGTGTTCAATTCGAAGAAGCTGACTGATATGGGGTTTAGCTTCAAGTATAGTCTCGAGGAAATGTTAGTCGAATCGATTGAGACATGTCGTCAAAAGGGTTTTCTCCCGGTTTCTTTACCGGACCAAATGAAATCAGAGGGCAAAGTTCCGACTAGTGATGTTGACAAGATTGAGCACGAAACCGGAGCTGGTTTAACCGATGGTATGATGCCTTGTAAGAAGACCGAACCGGGGGTAACCGGCGAGAATAAAACCGATGCTTTCATGCCGGCACAGGCACATCAGATGTGTGCTTAGAAATTGAACCGGTATCTTAAGTATATATCTATTGTCGTAATTGGATGTGTTTTTGGGTTTGTTTACTTTCTTAATCATGCATTAATTATTATTGGAGGGTGGTATGGACTGATTCTGATAGTGAATTACGTGTGAGTGTAACAGTGTGAGCTTTTTACATATTTAAGAATAAGAGTGCTATTTAAATAATGTTGTCTTGAGTCGTGTAATGTCGCTTGAAGGATATAAATTTCATGATCTAAATAATTAGACAATTTCAATATCTCATTAATCTCAAGCATTTCCTAACAATGAGAGACTGAGAGTTATATAGGTGTAATTAAGGCTTAGTATTTATGTATAGTTTGAGTATGTATGTATTTGGTCATTGGAAATATTTTAGATATGTAGAATTTAACTACTAATTATACATAAGAAAATGTTCCAAAAAAAAAAAAATTATACATAAGAAATACAATTCTTGGCTAAATTAGATTTTCAGCTACAAAGTAAAACAAAAGGACGAAATTTTTCTATTGAAGAACAAAAATGAAACATCTAGTCATTTGAGTTAATTGACGAATATATATCAGCTAATTTAAAAATAATCTAGTTCCACTGAACATGTTTAAATATGATTTAATGGCTGAATTTTATTATTTTTTTCAGACAATTTTCTATCTATATAAATCTTTTTTGTTAAATAGTTACGAGTGACAATGACCAACGACCACGAATTAATCATATTTGTTTGACAGACGACAATAGCTTGTGACCAACACTAACGCTAAATCAAAATGTAAAACGCTAAAAAATTTAATCGTTAATGGCCCGAGAAGCTAATGAAAGCCCATATAAAATGAAAGCCCGTTAAAGTGAAATAAGCCCATTTATTCAATTGAATCAAAGAGAGAGAGACAGAGAAAAGCATCCATGGCTTGAAGGAAAAGAAAAGTTTCTGACTACTTTCGTTTTTCTATAAACCCTTTCGAACACCGAAACAAAGAGCGAAGAAGAAGAAGAGAGAATCAACAACAACGAAACAAAAATGTTCAGGAATCAATACGACACAGATGTGACGACATGGAGCCCAACAGGTCGTCTTTTCCAAGTAGAATACGCCATGGAAGCAGTGAAGCAAGGCTCCGCTGCGATTGGACTCAGATCTCGCTCTCACGTCGTCCTAGCTTGCGTCAACAAAGCCCAGTCGGAGCTCTCTTCTCATCAGAAGAAGATCTTCAAAGTCGATGACCATATAGGCGTCGCAATCGCTGGACTCACCGCCGATGGCCGTGTTCTCTCTCGTTATATGAGATCGGAGTCAATCAATCACTCTTTCACCTATGAGTCTCCTCTTCCCGTTGGCCGTCTCGTTGTTCATCTCGCTGATAAGGCCCAGGTTAGTCTTTTGTTGGTTGGTCTCGCCTTCTTGTTTCGTTGATTGAGATTTGGGGAAATTTGGAATCAATCACACTTGATTTTGTGTGACTCTTAGCTTAAAATTCACCCATTAGCTTCTTAAATTTGCGCTTAGGATGTACAGAAAATGTGGTTTGTGATGATTCTTGATGATTTGGAATTAAATTTTTCAGGAGCTTAAGAGAAAGTATAATAGTGATCTAAGCTGATTAAGACTTTTAAGAGCAAATGGCATTTAACATGAGTTTGCTTGATTTAGCAGATACTGAGTTGTTAATTGAGATTTGGGGAATTTGGAATCAATCACCACTTGATTTTGTGTGACTCACTGAGCTAAAAATCCACGCAACAGCTTGTTGATATACATAAAATGTGTTTTCTTCTTCTGTAAGTACTGATTAGTTTGCGATGATTCTGATGATTTGGAATTAAAGCTTTCAGGACCTTAAGAGCAAGTATAGTGATCTGAGCTGATTAAAGACTTTAAGAGCAAATGGCATTTAGCAAGAGTTTCCTTGATTTAGTGGATACTGAGTTGTAGGATTTATCTTACCAAAAACTCAAATCCTGTTTGGTAAAAATTATTTGCATGTTGTTGTCACAGCTGCATAATCTTGGATACAAAGGTTTTAGCTTTACCAAGAGCATGTCTTATAAGACATTCACTTTTTAGCAATAGGATTCTGGAAGAATGAGTTTTGGTTTTTTTCTTCGGATACTTCATCACTTGTTTCTGCAGTCGTCGTTAAGAGAATTGATTGGCATTCCATTTAGCTCGTCGTTTTGCATCTAGAACCCCATCTAGAGTTGATTGTCACAGCTGCATTATCTTGTATACAAAGGTTTACCTCTACCTCATCTCTCTATTTTATTTTTTTGGTCAGAACCTCATGTCTTATTAGACATTCACTTTAGCAATAGGATTCTAGAAGAATGGATCGTCACTAGAGAGAATGGCTTTAGGTTTTCATTTGCAGTTTGTTCTCACTGCTCTTCACTTGACTCACCGGTCATTACTCCTGCTATATGTTGTTCTACAACTTGCCTATAATTATGTGCTACCTACCTATAATGGATCGTCACTAACTAATGGTTTCTTAAGTTAGCTGTTGTATTCACAACTGTATAAATGCTTTTTTTGCTATACGTCTCACTTCTGTTGATATATGAAACACATTTGCTGTTGTATTCCCATTTTCAATTGTTGGTTTGCTACAAAGCCACTGGGAAGAACTCCCATGTATCATCTGTTTCTTAAAAGGACGGGTCTTATATTTTCCGCATTCTCTACTTTATCAGTTGGTTTACTTACTCATATATTATGATGATTAATTTCGCTAGAGAGGTCCAAATTAAGATACATTAATATCATTTTGTTCATCTTTACCAAGGTTTTTTCCGTGATACTTGCTGAATTGAGAAAGGGAATATTTGTGTGTTTGTTCGCCTTATGAACAGGTTTGTACCCAACGATCATGGAAACGACCCTATGGTGTTGGTTTGCTGGTAGGTGGATTGGATGAGTCTGGAGCCCACCTTTACTACAACTGTCCAAGCGGAAACTACTTCGAGTATCAAGCTTTTGCTATGGGGTCCCGTTCACAAGCCGCAAAGACCTATCTGGAACGCAGGTTTGAGAGCTTTGGGGATTCTTCAAGAGAAGATCTGATCAAAGATGCTATTTTGGCTGTTAGGGAGACGTTGCAAGGGGAAACATTGAAGAGTTCTCTCTGCACGGTCGCTGTTCTAGGAGTCGGTGAACCCTTCCACTTCTTGGACCAGGAAACGATACAGAAAGTGATCGACACGTTTGAGAAAGTGGCAGAGGAAGAGGAAGGCGAAGGCGAGGCTGGTGAGGGTGAGGCCCAAGCTGCTGCTGCTGCTGCACCAGCAGAACAGGGTGGTGGTGGTGGTTCAGGTGACCAAGACGTGGCTCCAATGGAAATGTAAGGCTTCTTCTTGTGTGTAACGCGGGAACTATTTTAATCGATGTTAGTTGGATTCGCTTTGGATAGTTTTCATATTAATCATTTGCAAATGGCTGCGACTTTAGATTATACGCTCGGAAACCTCGTGAGTTGAAATCATTTGGTCGTATGAACTTTAATAGTTTCCGTTATGACGCTCTCCTATTTGCTCTTTTGGTTTAAAATCTGTTCACGACTTCCTTCCTCAGTGGTTTGTCCGATACACGCCAAAGAATGTTTATAAACTGATCCCACTCAACCTTTTAGTAAAAAGCTAGAACAACCTTAGTAGAGAAACCGAAAATTTAAAATACCCGAACGGAGACCTAAACCTTCATATCCGAACTGAGTACCCGGATACCCGAATGCCTAAGCTAAACGTATCTTTCTAGTTATGAATCATTAGAAAGGCGACGTTTTATCGCCGCCGAGTATGCAAACAACTTCTCTTCTTAGTCGAGTAATCAAATACCTCTTGCAATAATCGGTATGCTCGTGTAGCGAGTGAACGACCTTGACGAGCTAGCCATGTGTGGCGGCCGGATGGATTATCGCTAAGAAGCCACCTTATACGCATCAAACTCTAAATCGATAGCTAATCTAAATTTTATTAAAGATAAAAAAAAAAAAAATAAACACTTCAAAATTTGATGTTAAATCTTAAATAATGACAGAAATCATTAGTTTTAAGATCAATTTAGTCCAAAAGAAAACATAAGTGGGGCCTCTACATGGTGACAACTACGAAGAAGAAGTATTTGGATGATGGGAACCATGTAATGTAATGTAACCAGACACCATTGACTTTGCCGTCTCTCTCTCAATCATTTGCTTATCCACCATGCGTCCCGTATATACCAACCAATTAACCATCAAAAGAAAAAAAAATGATCAAGAGTTTAAAATGATCAATTATATAATTGCATCTCAAAACTAGTGGATCATATAAAATTTTATTAACTAAGAACAACCATGTTTTTAGTGTACGAAGCCATTGAGAATTAAACATACACCAGAAGCGCTCTGGTCAAGTAACAAATTGATTTGAGAAAAAAAAGCGTGGACCTTTCTGTTCTATGTGGTAGTCGAGACTAATTGTATAGTCTTTAGTCACTACAAGTTACAAGCAAGTTGTATATTGGGTCTCTTCAGTTAAAAATCCAGTAAACAAAGTTTTTTCGATAGGTCTGTCTATCCTTAAAATTAGTCGGACAACTTTAAGGTTGGACCAGCCTCTAGCCTGGATCTTATGGAAGAACTTGTAATTTTGGCATCTAAACACAATATCTTTAAAACATAATATTTCAACCTAAAGAAAACATCTTATGGATTTACATTCAGATGTTGAATCTGAACGCATAAACGAATAGCACCAAAGTGCAATGGTCTACCATCTGTCTACTAGTCATTGTTACCACTTACAATCCAAAACACCAAATATGGATTTAAATATTAGTCACTTGGACCAATGACGAAAAATAAAATGAGCGGGATTAAAACCCGGACCCAAAAAAATAATTTCCGAACAACCACCTCTAACCACCATATATATGTTAAAATATAACATTTTGTTGACATGCTTGACTTCATGCGAGATTATTAAAACCTACAATAAAAATAAAATAAAGAAAGAAGAAAGTGTTGAGAATGTTATGCAAACATGGCCAGCTCAACGTTTTTGTTGTAAGAAATTGTCTTCTTCACAAACCATTTTTTTGTATTTTCTGCTTTATTATTAAGGATGAAACAAAGATCAATCTTTGGTCAGAAATTTTTTTTTTGAATTGTTGTTGAGAGATGAAAGGAAGGGCCTACGTATTGATCTTCTTCTTCTGGGCTCTTCTCACCATTATCACCCCAATGCTTGTTAGCTGGTCTCAAGCTCTCAAAGGTATATTACTCTCAACATCAAACTCCATTTATTGAGTCAAGAAAACGAATGTTTTAGTTTCTTTTATAATGACCCTTTGTTCTCCAAAGAGAAAGTATTGAAAATGCATTATCATATTCAATATTTTTTGTATGGATTTTTCAGAAGATAAAATCAACAACTCCGCTCCGAGGCGAATGATGGGATATTTTACAAAAGAGTTTGTTGAAAAATTAGAGGAAGAAGAGTTGTTGATGGAGCCGTCAATGGCGCCTATGCCTGAAGATAACCCTATCCCTGTTATGCCTTCCACAAATCAAACTTCAATGCGGATAAAACAAGAAGAAGGATTAGTTACTAAACATACACATCCCATGAGGTTACGATAATTTGAATAAGATCTTTTTTTTTTGTTTTCTTTTGTTTATTTCCGCGATTATCTAAATTAACTTGTTCATAAGGACTCTTTGTTCTTGTACATACGTTAAATTTGCATCCGTTTTGCAAAAGCCAATGGTAAGAATATCTTTTATTTTTGGTAAGAGAGAAGGAGAAAATAAGCATTGTGTAATTAGTTTAATATTAACAAAGAATCAAGAGTTGGTGAAGAAAGAAAAACAAAATCGGTAGTTGAACTCTACCAAACGTCATGGGTGTCTTTTAAGTTTGTCTAGTGATCACATTGTGAGGAAATCTACTTAGGCGGGTGATGAAGTAGGATCCGAATAACGGTAAAGCTTAAAGAGGTGCCTACCACTCGGGTTTGATGGCAAGAACTATGTCCTCACCAAATGGTTCATGTCCATCAATTTTGCTCCATTAGTGCCTTCAAGACTAATCTTGAAGAAGTCCACTATAAATGATGTATCCGAGTTCTAGTTACCCGAACTATTAGCCCGGTGAAGTGAGACGGTCGTAGTTACGAAGTCGACCAATGAAGGACTAAAATCGTTGCACACTAAAGATCTAAGGAATGATTTAAATCTAAGCGAATGTTTAGAATCTTTTTTGCTGGTTTTCTCAAGACTAAACTGATAAAGAAACAAACTCCAATCTCTTTATTGAATGAAAGAAAGATACACT
>OVAY01000355.1:0-45723 GCA_900406395.1 Kernera saxatilis
TTTGAACTTTTATCGTTACCCCTTTCACAATTAACGCTTCCGCCTCCGTCACTATTTATGCTTGAATTTTCTTAAAATGCATATTTACATTTGTTGCCATTGGGCAGTTTTTTTACGGGAAATAGATAGTAAGTCTGCTATGCTTAACCAATTTTTTTTTTATCGGTTTAGTGTTCGGATAAGATAAAAGTAGCAATGATCAGAAAAATCAAGAAGATGGGATTGGTTTTTTTTAAATTGTAAGAACAGTATTAAATCGTAGCAAAAAAAAAGAAGAACAGTATTAAATGGTTGTTTAGCTGATAAGTTAATTCCTTAAAATATTAGTTGAGTTATAAAAAAAAATCATTATGCTCATCTATAAATTTAGGCCTAGGAAAAGAATATGTCTTTACAGAACGAACTTTTCCGTATTTGTTAGTCTCTAAAGTCTAAATACATGAGTAATTTTATGTTTTGTAACTATGAGGATAACCCAAAAACTTGCATGCTTTAGAATTTGATTGATACATGTAGTTTTGTTTATAAGATGTACATAGAACAATTGGATAAAAACAACCAAAATTTTGATTTGAATGCTGTTAGAGTTATGCTCATCTGGGTTTTAGCGGTTAGAGTTCAAGGGCTACCGTTTTACACTATGGCAATTAAAGTTTCTATGTGATTATATTCTGCTGTTTTAGCAGTTGTGGACAGGCAATAACAAAAATACAAATAGATATAATTTGTTTAAAGGAATCTACGTTAATGGGACGCATGCCGTAAATTGAGTTCTCAATGACTAGAGAGTGTTATCCTAAAATTATGTTTTTACTAAAAATTAGTTGTTGACAGCTGAAAAATTATTCTAAATCGGTTTTATTTCCTAACAACAAATTGAAATTAAGATGGAAATGCAGTGATAATACAAGAGTGAACCAGTAGGCCATATATTATTGAAATCATTAGAAAATAATTTTATAGTTTGCTTAAATGATTTATAGTCGAATTCAGATGATAAGAAAGGTAGAAAATGTAAACTCGTGTAAACCAATTAGAGAAATAATTTTATAATTTGCTTCAATAATTTATAGTAGAAAGGTAGGAGATGTACCAAAATCTCGTAGAAACAATTGTCTCGCAATTCTTCACTTTACATGTGCGTTAAGAAGGCAAGGCAATGCAACAAATGAAGTGTTATTAAATAAGTTGAAAAATGTTGCCAAAAAAATGGAAAACAAAAAGTAAGATCACCAGTAGAGAGATTCCCTTTGCTGTTAAAAAAAAAAAAAAAGTGCCCTTTGAACTCAAAAAAAAAAATCCATAAGCTAAACACACACATACACAAAACCACAAGATGACAAGACAAGGTAACAAAAAAAAAACGAAATCGTTTTAAAACGTCGATGGAACAACGGTTATGTGCCTTAACGGATGCAAGACATGGGTCCCACCGGCGTGAATGATGAACTCAGCCGGCGAGAAAGACGTTCCGTGGCAAACGCAGACAATACTGATCTCTGATTTCGAGTACCTATACAAAAACCCATTTACGGTTTTACCCTCGGGTCCGTTACCCGTGCTAGTCACGCACGGCATCTGAGCAAACGGAGGAAGCAAACTGCCGTTAGCTCCGTTACCGTTACCGTTACCGTTAGCTCCGTTACCGTTACCGTTACCGTTACCGTTGGGACGCGGTCTGGGAGGCTTTCCAACATCTTTGGCTACCGAGTTGGACCATTCTTGGGTCTCCACTACCACCGCATCATTTGAACCGTCTGTGCTCTGCACGGTTTCCTCTGTACCGGTCTGAATGCTGTTAACCGGTTTGGTATTTCCAGGATTTTCCCCAAAGTCCAAACTTTCACCTGAAAACATGATAACACAACCATAATTACGAATCATCTTCATACGATCACTAAAATTTTCGTTATCTTCAACACATCGAATTTGAACCTATTATAACATCTTTAAACTACTATAAAAGAAATTGTAAATTGTAAATATTGGGGTTGATATCGATCAAAGCTAACCTATTTAGTTATTTTTTTAGAACTTTTTTATCTTAAGCTGCTTTTTATCACAACCTTTTCTTAAGCTTTCTAATAAAAAAAAATCTGCAAATGTAAAAACGAAGTTAATTAAAAATATATAACTATTTTTTGTTTGTATTTCAAATACGAAATATATTAATCTTATTTTGCTATGTAATCGCGACTCTGTGCAAGTAATTATACTCCGTATATATATATACCCAAACATTTAACAAAAATAAGTACTATTTGACAAATTTTAATACTCCATAATCCATATGGTAGATAATATCCCTTATTTTAACCAAAAAAAAAATTTGTTATATACCTTCTTGGCGAGAAGAGCTGCTGGGATCGGATACGTCGGAGGAGCTGTTTGAAACGGGCGACCCGATTGTAACGCCTCTGCTAGTATCCTTAAATTGACCCGACCCGTACCCGTACCCGTACCCGCTACCCATTTTGCTAAAGCTCAAATCCAAATCCACTCCGTTAGGGACTCCGTTACATTCCATTCTGATCCTCTTGCACTCTCCTTCTCCTCCACTTCTCTGCTGCTGCTTCGCTTCCCGCTTCTTCCGTGTTTTCTTGGAAGGACCTCCCAGAGAAAGACATAGCTCGAGCTCAACCTCAACATCCTCGTCTTTTCCAAGCTTTGTTGCCATTGATGACGATTGAACAACCATGTAATGTCAAAAAAAGAAAATCCAAGAGAGATGGTTTGTTATCGATATTTATGTTGGGCAAGGCAATATTCGTTTTGAAGGGTTTTTGAAGCTTTCACCCATCTTTTGGAATAAAAAGAGAAGGGAAGGCTTAGGGACATGACACGTGTCTGATGAGGATAGTGGACATGGGCGGTTTTCAGTAACACGTATGATTAATTTAGGAGAAGGGTGAAGAAGCTTTTATTAATTAGCGCTACAATCTCGGATTATCAATAAACCCTTTCCATTTTCCTTTGTTGGTTTAGACGGAAAGTACCGAGGCTGCCACGTGTAGCACGTGGAACATGCATCTGACACGTGTACCCTGTGAGCCTGCTGGCGTAGTTCTTCTGTCCCCTATCTGACTCCCCGCGAATCTCGAGCACGAACCCGACTCTCTGTTTGACACGTGGCGACCATCTGTTAAGGACGATCCCACAATGTTGAGGCGAAAGGGAAAGACAGTGTAATAGGTTAGAACGGTCCAGCTCAGCAAAAGCGCCGTTACGGCTATTCTAATCTGATATGACGGATGTCGGATGTGTATCCACGTGGCCGGATTAATGAAGACGTGGTTGAAGACAAGTGGTTGTAAAGAACTATGTCTCACGAAGATGACACGTGACTTGCTTCAAATCGTGGAACAGCTTGCAGGAGTATGAAAGTTTCAGCCTTTCAGCCTTCCTCTTGCATGAGTTCTTTTAAAATATATATATCCCCTTGCATGAGTTGCACCTGGAAAGTGGAAAGGAAAGATTCAATAGAAAGGATTTCATACTTTGACCCAAAAAATATTAAAATAAGAAAGGATTTCACACAAAGGGTAAAATCTGTAATGAAATGAAAACAATACTTTTCTCTCTTTAAAATCATTGTTTTCAAAATTTCAACCGAAATGTTTCTTTTAAACAAAGAAAAATTAATCATTATGATTTCTCCTATTTAGATGTTTTTTAAAATCTTCTATATATTAAAATCAAATTTGGAGAGAGCAAGTGTTATGTTTGATCGGCTGAGAAAAAAAATTAAATAACTTCATGAACAAAGAAAGATTTCTCCTATTTAGATGTTTTTAAAAATCTTTATATATTAAAATAAAATTTGGAGAGAGCAAGTGTTATGTTTGATCGGCTGAGAAAAAATTTAAATAACTTCATGAACAAAGAAATTAGATGTGCATTGCAATATATATGTATCTAAATGTTCTCACTCGGTCACTCCAAGTACTATATGTACTTCAAGGAGTTGATCTTCAATTATATAATCTAAAGTATTATGTGATGTACTTCTAGGATTTACTCGATCAATCACATATACTACGTTAAAAATGTATAGCATTTATTGCTTTTGTACAGTTTTGTGAGATGTTCAAAGTAATTTTAGTTAGCTTAACCATGTTTATGATGAACTCCTATAGCCACTTCGTTTACCTCACGACTCTTTTTTTTTTTTTTTTCCATCTGGAGTGATATTCATAATCATAACAGCGATTACACAAAAGCCAAAAGCCGGCGAAACAAGTTCTCGAAAACAAAGGAAAGCCAGAAAATTCCAAAGTAAGGAAATTAGACAAAACATAATCAGCTAAAATATCTAAACCACAAACGAAATCAACCCAGAAAATCGAAAAACTAGAGACTCTACAACGCTTACTCCTTGAAACAAACTCACAACACCAATAAACACCTGCCAAGATCAGAAAATTGAGAGACGAGGAGGACAAGCCACCACGAAAACAACCTAAGTTTACCTCACGACTCTAAACCTTTGTTTTTCATATTCTTTCGTTTTTCAATATTATTCCAATTTAAACTTTCAGCTTTAGAGGCATTTCATTGTAGAAAGAATTTTTTGTAGCAAAAAGATAGTTTAGATTAATTCGATTATTATTACTTGGTCCTCTAGTATCTTTTAGTCCTTAATTTAACTGTCTTCTCTGAGTTTGCTCTACCCGCAGTTAATGTTCTTTTGACATATCATATCATATAATATTCATCATGATTCATGAATCATGCGATGCTTTTCCTCGAGCATCAGAATAATTTGGATGTGGATTTGCTCAATATTACAGAAGTGTTGGTTTATGGACATAGAGGGGTAGAGGTATATTGGGCTGGATCAAGTTAATGGGGGTTAATCCGTTAATGTTTTATCTTAGGCCCAAGTGGAGCCTTTCCTTTCGTCAGCCGTTGGAGACGAGAGCTAGTCACGCAATTTTGGGTGCCTGCCATGTGACGGAGAAGCGAAAACGTTAAGTCCAGAGATGTGTGACATAACTTTGTATTTCTAAAAAACATTTATTTGTATATGATTTATTGGTACAAAACAAAAGCGAAATTTGTATATGACTCTTAATTAAAAGCGAACTTTGTTTTGTCGGTGGTTGAAGTTAGCGATAACATTTGTTTTGTTTTCGTATTTATTTATAGTTTAGTGCTCCCCAACTTGCTTATATGTTTGTTTATTAACAACTTGGCAAGATGCTTAACTTTATTTTAATTTTCTTGAAAAAAATAGAGAACTCCATATATAAGAAAGAAATTGGTTCTTATTTTTCTCAAATTGGTTGCATATGGCGTAACGTACGTGGTCAGTTTTTATTAAATATAAAAATGATTGGTAAAATTGCTTTTAAGATTAAGATTTAAGACAGAGGAGCATGCATGATGCATGCGAGCGAAAAGCCTCGCTATTAACAAAAGATATTATATTTAATATATAGCGAGGAGAATGTAGAATCAAACAGAGGACGTTTCTGTAGGTTTCTGAAATGCACTTTGTCTTGTAAGGAGAATAGATTCAACTTTGTTTCCCTCCGAACTTTAACAAAAGCTATTCCATCTCATAATCCCTCTTAAGGGATTTTATCATGAATCCATCGAAAACATATATAATTTTTTTTTAAAACACACAGAACATTTTTTCTATTTTATATTAGTGATTAAAGTTCTTAAAATATAGAAACGATAATCCAACTTTAAGCCATCTGCTTTACAATCATTTGTAAGCGAAGTGTTTTAGAGATTGATTACCGTTGCTACAAATAAACTTTATTTTCTGTTCCTAAATACTTGATTTTCTGGATATTTTATTTGTTCCAAAAAAATTGATTTTCTAGATTTTTTATATATTTTTATTAGTAGATTGTAGATTTTAATAAACATTAATTAACAACATTGACATACTATTGGTTCATAGTTATTGAAATTTGTTTAGTTTGATTAAATTTACATTTATTATTAAGTATTTATTATTTTCTTAATATGTGTGAAAAACTCAAAAAATCAAGTATTTAGGAACATAGTACTAAAGTTTAGTAACTATTTTCCAACTTTATAAAATTTAGTAACTATTTCCTATATATAACTACAAAACTATAACATGGGTTTTGGTGAGACTCCTTATTTTTATTGTTTAATTCTTCTAATCCCCTATCAATTTTCAATTTTGTTTGCTTAAACAAGAAAACAAAAATCAAAAAACAATAGAGAAATACCGATGCACGATTTTTTTCTCTATATTATATATTCGCTAACTGATAATTTATGGTATTTTTGTAAATTTCCTGATAACTTTTTTTTTTAATATTCAACCTCCCTTTTCATTGCTTTCAAAAAAATTTATACTTTTCGAAACCATATTTTTGTTTCGCAGACTTGTCGGAAAATTTTGATTTCTTTTATCAGTTTATGCCATATTATTGTTTTGCGGACTTGTTAGAATATTTTATTTTCATGTGATGAAAATCTTTTTTCAACGAGGAATTTTGTTATGATGCCGGTTAAGAAACGGCGGGAAAAAAATTAAGTTTAAATATTTTGAGTTTTTGTAGTTTAAAAAATGTATAATGGCATGGACTGCAGATAGATAAGTTTTGTAAGGGTTAGATGTCATTTTTCATAAAATTTATGTTAGTCTAGTAAACTTGGAAGATGTTAGTTGAATAAATATAACTTACAAACAAGATTGGTGTTAGGATAAGTAAATTTCCTTTTAAAAAAAAATATTTAATATTTTTCAAGCACAAACAAAAGCTTTTTTTTTATTAATGGAAAGCTGAAATAATTAATTTATATGTAAATGGAGACTTGTAAAAATAAATATTTAAAAATAAACAAGATTGGTGTTAGTATAAGTAAATTTCCTTTTAAAAATTAATATTTAATATTTTTCATGCATAAAAAAGCTTTTTTTTTATTAATGGAAAACTGAAATAATTAATTTCTATGTAAATGGAGACTTGTAAAATTATTGATGTAGATGAAGACAAAAAGCTTTTAGTTGTTTTTTTATCCTCAAAGATAAAATAACTTTTATAAATAATCATTAAAGAAAATAGGTACAGTAAATGGAAGCAAATCTTTCTTTTTTTACTCAAATGGAAACAAATCATTAAATCATATACGTGGAGGATAATGATGTAGACACATTAAAAAATAAAATTTGTTTCTTTTGATGGCAATATATAAATTGTTGCACCAAAATCAAGTCAATACAGTTGGTTTGTTTTGTATTTAAATAGTGAATAGAAAAGAAATTCACTATATATATATCAAACATAAGGAACAAGAACTTGCAACAAACAATCTTTCTTCCATGGATTTCACAGGTACTTTCCTTCTATCTTTCTTCATTGCATTACACACATTAACATACATTCGTATGTACATCAGTCTCAATGTCCGTCCACTATCGATATGGCAATCTTTCTTTCCCAAAACATGTTTAATCCTTGCAATTATAGGTGTGCGTATATAGCTTTACAAAGAGAGGATTAACAATATAGTTCGAATTTATATTGTTAGTTTTACCCCCTACATGTTGACAAAAAAAGAAAGAAAGTTTTACCCCCCCTACACTAACAGAAAATAAAAATAGAACACACACACCTATTTAGATCTACTATACTGCACATGTACAATAGCAACGCATATCTGAGACTCTTCACCTCTTTTAGATCGATTGGGGCACTTTCCATTATGACTGATATTACTTTAACTAATGCGGAATCTGGATTTTGTTTTCTCTTTTGAGTTTTTAATCGGTTTTGGTTTTTGGTTCTATGAAGTGGAGCAACCAATTTAAAACTAATTCTAGTCTAGATTGGTTTGGAAGAGTCTTAGATTTGATTTAATTATCAACTTATTTTTATTTATTGGTAGAAGGATTTTTTATTTTTCTTAAAGTTTGGACTAAGTTTTTCAAATCACATGTAATCAGTTGGGTTTCTAAACCGAATTGTTTCAGATTCAATCGGTTCAAATTTAACTAGAGTTGTATTGAGAGTCCCGTTGAGATTCGTTAAACTCTGGATAAAACAACACCAGCGTAAAAACTAGGATGATAATATTATCTGAAATTCCATATCTAATTCACGATCGAATTTGATCAATCCCAATTCTTTTTTGGATATTTAGAACCGGATTCTGGAAATGTATAGTCACATACGTACTTAGTTTTCTCATAATTTAATTTTTTGACAAAAAAAAAAAGCATCCTATGGGAGAAAAAAAAAACAACTAAAAAGAAGTCACCTGGTTTGGTGAAGGGATTGGAGAAAAGGACAGAAGAAAGTCTTCGCCGCCATACCTTTCCTTTGAATACTCTTTTCTCGCAGATGCTCTGTATATATTTCGTTTTCCGATACTAGAGAAACGTAAACTTTTGTTTTTAAAAAAAAAAAATTAGTATTTGATAAACTTTTATCGATTTTACGAATCCACATATTCCTGGATCAACGGCAACCCTTCGTTTCTTCCCACCCGCGTATTATCCCGTTTCCAAAATTTCTGAGAAAACGATTAGTTTTCCGAGCGAAAGATTTTTGGATTCGGGTTCCAGTTTTCATGTTGTGGGAAGATTCGTTGTGGTGTGAATTTTAGTGGGCATCTGGGAAATCTCAAACTTTTTTAAAATTTCTCTGTCCCTTACCTAATGTGGTGATTTGCGGATTCAAAACAGGCCACTTTTACAGATTTCCCGTATCAGTTTCATCTCCAGGGATCTTAAAAACACCTTGGATCGCGTATTGGTGCTATTTCTGATTTCTAATTTCTGTTTTTCGGGTATCGATTGGATCCGGTGGTTGTTGGTGTTCTTTTCAATGGGCGCATTGGATGAAGGGCATCTGAATCTGGAGCTTGAGACTGGAATGAAAAATTGCTGCATTGAGCTTGCTTTCGAGCTCCAACCAGAGACTTTAGCAATCCAAGACGCTGTCAAACTTCTCTTGCAAGGTCTTCGTGAGGATATCAATAGGGACGGCATCAAAAAGACTCCTTTTCGTGTCGCCAAGGCCCTTCGTGAAGGCACCAGAGGTATGCACATACATAATATTGCTGGTTTCTTCTTCCTGTCTTCGAATCTGATTATCTCCACTAGCTTAGTGTAACTGTTCTTGTTTTATTGATGCAAGTTAGTTTCTGTTCCTTTGTTAATGAACCTCCCTGTGTCAGCTTTATTTGTTACTTGACTGATGTTTGATTAATTCTCTGCTGTTATGGTTTATAATCTCTTAGGATTCCCCTTTTCTTGGTTTCATTTGGTGAAATAAGTTAGAAGTAACAGTGTTTCAGAGGCAATAGAATGTTAATAGTGTTATAAGTCATGTTTTTCTGATGGCTTCTTTTGCTCAGGTTATAAGCAAAAGGTGAATGAGTTTGTAGAGAGTGCTCTGTTTCCTGAAGCAGGGTTAGATGAAGGAGTTGGGCAAGCAGGAGGAGTGGGAGGACTTGTTGTTGTGCGAGACCTCGATCATTACTCTTACTGTGAATCTTGCTTGCTTCCTTTTCATGTCAAGTGTCACATAGGTTATGTCCCTTCGGGCCAACGGGTTTTAGGACTGAGCAAGTTCTCTAGAGTCACAGATGTTTTCGCCAAGCGGCTCCAAGAGCCTCAGCGTCTGGCTGATGATATATGCTCAGCTCTCCAACACTGGGTCAAACCATCTGGAGTCGCTGTTGTTCTGCAATGCTCTCACATTCACTTCCCTAGTTTGGACGTAGACTCTCTGGACTCGTCAAGCCACCATGGATTTGTGAAGCTACTGGTTTCCTCGGGGTCAGGAGTTTTCGAGGATGAAAGCTCGAATCTGTGGGGTGAATTTCTGAGTTTCTTGAAGTTCAAAGGCGTAAAAACGCAAGCTTTGTGCAGAAACGGTGGCTCCGTGAAAGAGTGGTGCCCGAGCGTTAAAAGCTCGTCTAAACTCTCGCCTGAAGAAGACCCAGAAATGGTTTCTGCGGTTGTTTCCATTCTGAAATCATTAGGAGAAGATCCGTCGAGGAAAGAACTCATCGCTACACCTGCTCGATTCCTCAAGTGGATGATGAACTTTCAAAACGCGAACCTCGAGATGAAGCTAAACGGCTTTAACTGTGTCAAAGTCAACGGTGAGGTCAAAGAGAAGAGGCTGCACTGTGAACTGAACTTGGCGTTCTGGTCAATGTGTGAGCATCATTTGCTTCCTTTCTATGGAGTTGTTCATATTGGCTACTTTTGTGCTGAAGGATCCAACCCAAATTCTATTGCAAGCTCACTCATAAAATCGATTGTACACTTTTACGGGTTCAAGCTTCAAGTGCAAGAGAGGATGACTCGACAGATCGCTGAGACGCTATCGCCTCTTGTTGGCGGGGATGTGATCGTGGTAGCGGAAGCTGGGCATACTTGTATGATCTCTAGAGGAATTGAGAAGTTTGGAAGCAGCACTGCCACAATTGCAGTTTTGGGTCGGTTTTCGAATGACAATTCTGCAAGAGCGGCGTTTCTAGACAAGATCCATACAACAACTGCCTTCAAGACAGATTTAAGCTCCCCAAGTTGAGAGATTGTCTTATTTTATGCTTCTTGTTGGCTTTTTATATCATTCATAAACACTTCCAAGTCGCAAAACTTCGGAAGCGAATCGTTTTCTTGCTTGTTTGATTCATCATCATGACTTCGTTTGTTTCGTCATGGAAATAAATATCTATCTTTATGTTAGGTGTGATATTCTCTTAAGAATTATAGATCTTGTTAGCCATACTTATAAAGCATTTTCCCAATCCTGTTTATGTATACAGAGCCTAAGTTTTGACTGTCTCTCTTTACAAAAAAAAAAAAACAAGATCTGTTTGGAATCCAAGAATAATTTTGACCCAGAAAATGGGGAAACAAAATAGATACAAATGTAACGTATTAGTGGGTAAAGTATAAGATCTCTCCCCTATTTTCTATATCCTCTCTAATATACAACTTAATGCTAATCCCATCTACTGATGACGACAAAGCAGAATCAAAATTGAACCAAAAGTCTGAAATCTCATTTCCAACAATCACACTCAAAAAGATTTTACTCTAAAACCTACACAGCCCTCCCTGACTTGACTTGTTCTATTAGGGAAGCCTCTCTCATCTCATGAAGCCAACCAGTCATCCCTCTACATCTCCCATTCCAGTTGTGCCGAGCTATCAATGCGTCAACCGTCATTGGGCTGCACTGCAATGTGAGGGTGGATCTTTCTCCTCGGTTGAAGTGAATGAACATCAGAATGTAGCCAAACTAGAATGGAACAACATATGGAAGAGCTACAACATCAGCAGATTCTATTCTAAGAGCCTGGTTCCAGACTTGCAGAGTCTCATCCAATGAAGTAGTAGAATCTGTTCTTTGCTTCTTTAATAACTTCACACCCGACTTACCAAATAGCCATTCTTGTTCATCATCATCAATCTCATTCAATTCCTCTCTTTTTGGTACATTCAGTATCTGATCCAAATACTTTAAGTCCGAATGTGGCCGCTTTTTTGCAGATGCTTCACCGTTTTCTTTCACTTTTACTGAAGAAATCGTTGGACAGCTTTTGGTTTCTTGAGAATCAATGAAGCCGTTAATTCTGTGCTCTTTGACCTCTGGATTACACACTGTAACAGGCTTCGGAGGAGTTTGGCATGATCCCAATTTTCTTCCGTTTTCCACGGATGATATAGGAGAAACTATTGGCCTATGTATCTTGTTTGGCCTAGTTCCATTCTCTGCATAACAATTAAAGAACCCGCGCTAAGAGACAAACAGTAATAGCATAAGAAAAAAACTGAAAATGAATATACTACTATATAGAGAAATCAAATGAGTTATCAAGAGTAAAGTAACATATCATGATTGAATAAACACAAGGTAAAAACAGATCAATATATAAATATATTATCCGTTTCATTAAATAAAAGAGTTTGATCAGGGAAGGACTCACCATACAAAAATCCATTTGTCTCAAGATCCTTCCGTTTGGCAAGAATTCCCTCTGCCGTAAGGTTCTTGACGCTCGCCCTTGAAAGGTTTTGCACTCTAAAATTCCTAGTATCCTTATCTCTCTCTTTTAATATGGGCCCTCCCTCTACATATGTTTGTTTCTCCTGACCAGTTCTGTTTATCACCTCTGTTTTCTCCTCTTTCTTCTCTTTACTACTTCTATCTGTTGTGTACTTGGGTTCACTTTTCTTCATCCCTTCGCTATCCAATGGCTTGTCACTCTTCGTCCCACTTTCCCTGCGGTGATTTTTCTCTTGTAGTTCCGTTTTCTTTGCCTGATCTATTTTCTCCACTGGTTTAACCATAAACTCAGTTCCTTTCTGATTTGTGCAAGATGATACTCGAAGAACCGCATTTTCAGACCCTTTTTCCATGGCAAAGTTTCTATGGATATCGATTCTCTTTTCGTCAACTTTTGTATGGTTGGTTTGAGGAACTGGGCAAGAAATGTTGTTCTCTGTAACTCCACAAGGAAGAGTAATCTTTCGTGGACTTCGACTTTCTGTAGCTTCTTCATCTCTGATCCTTCGTGCCAGGTCCTGTATAAACTTAGACTCTCCGTTTCCATTATTCTGCAAGGTATTTGTTACAAGTTTTTCTCTGTCCCCGGTTTTTGGCAGAACACCAACATCTTTTTTTTTGCCCTCCGAAGTTCTGCTCTTTTCTTTATCCCGATCTTTGTCTTTCCTGTCTTTATGTTTCTCCTTTTTCTCCTTCCGTTCCTTATGTTTGTCTTTGCTTGTTTCTTTATCCTTTTTCTCTTTTCCTTCTTTCTTCTCTTTATCCTTCTTCTCCTTTTTGTGCTTCCTTTCCTTCTTTTCCTTTTCCTGCAGTTTAAAATCCCACGAGAAAAAGACCACACATATATAAGTGATGATTAAAAGAAAGACATACAGAGAAACTATTTACCTTTATTTGTAATTTCTTAGGTAAACTTAAATAAGTTTTGAGAGAAGAAACCAGGTGAATCATTATTTCAAGACGGACAATCCCAGTACGAACCTAGTCTGATACATAAGCCTTACACTAATTCCAGTAAGTTCAAGCTAAGACATGCTAATTCTTAAGCTCCTTACTATATCTTATTACAATTCCAGCAGTTTCCCAAGATACTACACAAGCAACTATTTCTAGGAAGTTATTCTCATTCTGTCTCTCAAATTGGTGAACAAAAGTATGATCCACCATTCCTATGAGGCTAGAGAGTCACACTAAGTCTGGAGTTGACAGTAAAATTCAGATACAAATTATCTAACATCGAAAACTACCAGCTACAGGAACACATATTCACTTCAATACGTCAGCACCTCAGTATTCTAATTTCTAAGATAGTCAAAGGATCCTGCAAAGCTTGCTATGTACTTGAAAAAATCATAAGAAAAAGAAGTGGAAGCACAGTTAGGGCAGACCAGAAAGCTACAAGTGCAAGGTAATGAAGGTAGTAGTAATGCCAATTCATTGGAATTTATGATTTCTCATATGAGGTAGTTTCAGTCCATCAGTGTTGATGATTCTCATTACAGGTATCAATTCCTTTTTCTCTACATAGCTATTTTGGCTAATAGTACCTCAGACTTGACAAACTAACAGTAATGCTACATTTATAAGAGAAACGACTGCTGAAACAGAGACTATGTCCATTACTCCAAAACTTTAATGGATCCATATGTACTAGAAAACAGCACAAGGATCTCACGAATTCATGGATATGCTAAGTTTTCTTCATCAGTTTCTAAGAGTCTAGCAGCAAGACATGCGTTACCTAAGTACTATAGTCACTCCAATAAAATCAAGCACGATACAAGCTTAGGAAAACCAGAAAGATCATGATTTCAAAGCAGAGTAGATCCTAAGAGTTGACATACAGAACCTTTATTAAAGAGTCTGCTTCATCGGTTCTAATCTTCTTCTCATATCCTGGAGGTGGAAATGGGAAGCAACGAGACATGGCACTTGTCCGTCAGAACCGTAAAGTGGTATACTTTCAACCACTCTTGTTACTTTCTCACTCCTTTATCACCATATCAATAAAATCACTTAGAAGCTCCAAACTTTCTTTATCATCTCCCAAAACCCACTTCAATCCTCACTTCACAGATCCTAAATACACTAAAAAAAATTAGCAATTTTACACCTCGGAACCGCAAGATTTGTGGCAAACCTGCCAAAACCAGAAGCAGAAATCGATATCATTTCCAGAGTAAGCTTTCGTAACTCAGATTAACAAGTTTTGGAGTTAAGATATGAGCAGCTCAAAGCACCTTTCCGGCAGCCGGCAACAAGTTGGCCCCTTTCCGATTGAATGTGAAGAAACCCAATTTCGCGAATCAAATAGATACACTTATTCCGCTACAATTCAATCCCAAAGACTCTTTCGACGAGTCTTAATCTCCGAGAGGTGATCCTAATAGTATAAAAACCGCAATTAGGGTCCAAATCAAGGGTGCGATCCAATCAAAACCCTAATAAAAATAAAACCAATCGGAACAAAATCACCAGCCCCGAAGAGAAATTGCTAAGTGCAATTGGCGCAAGATGAAGTAAGAAAACCGAAATTTTGGGGAAGCCCAGATAGCAAAAAAAACGTAATTTAGCTTTTAAGTATCTGCGGATCAAAATTCAAAACTTCGTGGGAGCGACAAAAACACGAAATTTCACTTTAAAGGTTTTCTCAGCTCATGGAAAAATACAAATCAACGGTGTTCTTTGAAACAGCTTTTTTTTTTTTTTAATTGTTGAAAATCATATACAAGAGAGAGAGAGCGATTGGAAGATCACAGAGGAGAGAGAGAAGAAGAAATACACCGAAGAAAGTGAGAGAAATATCTCTCTTCTCTCTCTCTCTAAATCTCCATGTGTTGGCATATGGGTGTGTATATACCTTCTCTTTCTGTATATATCTGTAATGTTCTCGCGTCTTTTTTTTTAAATACGGATACTTTTTGTATGTGTGTTTGAACTTGAACAAGAAGAAGAATAATCTCTCTCCCTTCTCTCTCTAAAAACCCCAACCAAGAAAGCAGAAACTTTGGTCCGAAGATGGCAAAATGGTATTTATAGCGAGAGATAAAGAAGAAAGGGCTTTTTGGCATTTTCAAGTAACATTTGGGCTAAGCCCAATTTCAATTAGTATAATAAGTCCATCGCCTTAATGCAATTTGTTTTAGAGTGCATTTCTTCAATTCTTTTCTTTTACCTTTAAACCGCTAAACGAATTAGCCAGTAATCAAATCTTTGATCCAAATGAAGAACGATACAATTCTGTAACAGTGGGAATCCAAACTTTCTATATCAAGAGGGTTTCTTAATACCCCAAACAAAATCTAAAGTAATGCTAAATCTGCAGTGCAACTGATCCACCAAACCTATGACTTCACTGCAATCACCAGTTTCATCTCCTTCCATGAGACACTCAACATAAAGCGACACTTCAGTTTTCCATTACGAGCTCACGTGCCCTTCCTTCTTGAATCCTTGAATAACTAGGCAGAAGGATTTGAAACTTGGGACAAAACCGGTTCCGAGAACAAAGTGTTACCAGCTCCAGACAGCTGGTGTGTTTTTTTCCTTCTGCAATAAGACTCCGTGATGATGTCTATAGCATTCTCAACTTCATCTAGGTTTATTCCTCATCTCAGCATCAAACCTAAGAACGCGGTAGCTACATCAGACCCCCCTTGTTTACAGAAAGCATTGATTATAGCTGAGAATGAAAAACAATAAGGCTCAAGGTCAAAGGAGTTCATCGAGCTAAGCAGCTTGTAAGCCACATTCATATGGCCTTCTCTACAAAACCCATCCATCAAAACGCTATAGCTCACAATGTCAGGTGTGAAATGCGATGTGAGGGAGGATCTTTCTCCTGGATTGAAGTGAATGAACATCTGAATGTAGTCCAACTAGAATGGAACAACATATGGAAGAGCTATGGTATCAGCAGATTCTATTCTAAGAGCCTGGTTCCAAACTTGCAGAGTCTCATCAAATGAGGTCGTAGAATCTGTTCTTTGTTTCTTTAGTATTTTCACACCAGAGTGACCAAATAGCCACGCTTGTTCTTCATTATCATCAACCTCATGCAATTCCTCCCTTTTCGGTACATTCAATATCTGATCCAAATGCTTTAAGTCCGAATGAGGCCGCTTTTTTGCAGATGTTTCACCGTTTTCTTTCACTTTCACTGAAGAAACAAGTGGATGGCTTTTGAAACCGTTAATAATATGCTCATTGAGCTCTGGATTACACATTTTTCCTTGCAAATCAGAAACAGGCTTTGGAGGAGTTTGGCAAGCTCCCAACTTTCTTCCGTTTTCCACGGAAGATATAGGACAAGTAATTGGCCTCTGTATCTTGTTTGGCCTAGATCCATTCTCTGCATAACAATTAAAGAACCGTGCTAAGAGACAAACAGTAATGGCATAAGAAAAACACAACGCGTATTGCAGGATAATAAAATTAGAAAATTGGATTTTTCATCAATAGTAGAAAGTGAAAAAGAATTAACTCTTACAGAAATCAAATAAGTTATCAAGGTAAAGAAACAGATCATGATTGAACAACACACCAATAATCCAATATATGGAAGGACTCACCATAAAACAATCCATTTGTCTGTTTGCTAATTCCCTCTGTGGTACGGTTCTTGACATTTGCCCTTGAGAGTTCTGGCACTCTAAGATTCCTATTATCCACAGAGTCGTGTTCTCTCTCTTTTAATCTAGGACCTCCCTCTACAAATTTTGGTTTCTCCTGGCCAGTTTTGTTTATCACCTCTGTTTTCTCCTCTTTCTTCTCTTTACTAATTCTATCGGCTATGTACTTTGGTCCGCTTTTCTTTATCCCTTCGTTGTACAATGGCTTATCACCCTTTGTCACACTATACCTGCGGTGATTCTTCTCTTGTAGGTCTTTTATATTTGCCTGATCTTTTTTCTCCACTGGTTTAACCGTAACCTCAGCTCCTTTCTGGTCTGTGCAAAAGGATAATTGACGAACCTCATTTTCAGACCTTTTTGCCGTGGGAAAGTTTCTATGGCTGTTGATTATCTTTTCATCTTCTTTCCTATGGTTGGTTTGAGGAACTGGGCAAGAAATGTTGTTCTCTGTAACTTCACAAGGAAAACTAATCTTTCCCACACTTTGACTGTCTGTAGCTTCTTCTTCATCTCTGATCCTTCTTGCCAGGTCTTGTATAAACTTAGACTCTCCGTTACCATTATTCTGGACGGTGTTTGTTACAAGTGTTTCTCTGTCCCCGGTGTTTGGCAGAACACTAGCAGCTTTTTTTTCCTCTGAAGTTCTGCTCTTTTCTTTATCCCGATCTTTGTTTTTCCTATCTTTATGTTTCTCCTTCCGTTCCTTGTGTTTGTCTTTGCTTGTTTCTTTATCCTTTTTCTCTTTTCCTTCTTTCTTTTCTTTATCCTTCTTGTGCTTCTTCTCCTTGTGCTTTTCCTGTGATTTAAATCCCAGGAGAAAAAGACCACACATGTATAAGTGATTATTAGGAGAAAGCCGTACAAAGAATTAATTACCTGTCATTTCTTGGGTCGACTTAAATAAGTTTTGAGAGAAGAAACCAGGTGAATCATTATTTTAAGACGGACAACCTCCAGTACCTACCTAGACTGATACATTTAGCTCGACATACTAATTCTTAAGCACCTTTCTGCTCGTCCTTATTACATTTTCTCAGTTTCCCAAGACGTGACACAAGAAACTACTCCTAAAAAAAATATTCTCATTATGTCCCCCAAATTGGTGAATAAAATGTAAACCTTACGCCAATAATCAATGGAATACAAATTATCTAACATCCACCATCAGCTACGGGAACACATAATCACTTCGATATGTCAGGAAGTACTACAACACCTGTTTTTAAGGTGATAAAAAAGATAGAACGTGGACGAACTCATCTATGCCAATTCATTGGAATTTTATGATTCTCTCATATGAGGTAGTTTAAGTCCATCAGAATTGATGATTCTCATTACAGGTCTCAATTCTTTTTTCTATACATATCTGTTTGGGTGACAATACCTCAGACTTGACCAAATAACAGTAATGCTACATTTATAAGAGAAACTAATTATGAAACAGTCTTTTACTACAACAGTTTACTGGAAACAACACAAAGGATCCGCGAAGTCTAGTCTGAAGATATGCTAACTTTTCTTCATCGGTTTCTCAGAGTTTGCCTAGAGGCTAGACGTGTTACCTAAGTACTCTAGTCACTCTCGAACAAATCAAGCACGATACAAGCTTAGAAACACCAGAAAGATCATGATTTCAAAGCAGAGTTGACATACAGAACCTTTATTAAAGAGTCTGCTTCATCGGATCTAATCTTCTTCTCATATCCTGGAGGTGGAAATGGGAAGCAACGAGACATGACACTTGTCCGTCAAGACCGTAAAGTGGTATACTTTCAACCACTCTTGTTACTTTCTCACTCCTATATCCCAGCACCTGACCAGATCAAAATCTATGATCCAGTCCATTATATCAATAAAAACACTTGGAAGCTCCAATCTTTCTTTATCACCTCCCAAAAGTCACTTCAATCTTAACTTCACAGATCCTAAATAGACTACAAGATTAGCAATTTTACACCTTGGAACCGCAAGATTTGTGGCTAACCTGCCAAAAGCAGAAGCAGAAATCGATATCAGTTCCAGAGTAAGCATTCGTAGCTCGGATTAACAAGTTTTGGAGTTAAGATATGAGCAGCTCAAAGCACCTTTTCGGAAGCCGCCAACAAGTTGGCCCGATTCCGATTGAATGTGAATAAATCCGGTTTTGGGAATCAACAGATACACTTATTCCGGTACAATTCAATCCCGCAGACTCTTTGGACCAGTCGAGAGATTAGCCTAATAGTATAAAACCACAATTAGGGTCCAAATCAAGGTTGTGATCCAATCAAACCCTAAAAGAAACTAATCGAAACAAAATCACCAGCTCCGAGAGAAATTGCCAAGTGCACCAATTGCACGCGCAAGAGGAAGTAAGAAAACCGAAATCTTTGGAGTACCCAGAAAAACAACGTAAATTAGCTTAAGTATCGGCGGATCAAATTTCAAAATTTTTGTGGGGGAGACAGAAACACGATATTTCACTAAGGATTTGTTTTTTCAGCTTATGGAAAACCAGAAAATGAACGGTGTTCTTTGAAAAACCTTCCGTTGTTTTTAAAAAATCGAAAATCATTTACAGGAGAGAGAGAGAGAGAGGAGCGACTGGAAGATATCAAAGAGAAAGGAGAGAGAGAAGAAGAAGAAGAAAGAGAGAAGCATCTCTCTTCTCTCTCTATAAATCTCCATGTGTTGGCATATGGGGATGTATATATACCTTCTCTTTCTGTAATGTGCTCGTGTTTTTTTTTTTAATTACGGGTATTTTTTTGTATATGGGTTTGTTCTTGAACAAAAAGAAGAATCTCTCTCTCTCAAAACCCAAGCCAAGAGAAAAATAAACTTTTGTCTGAAGATGGCAAAATGGTATTTTTTATGAGAGAAAAACAAGAAAGGGCTTTTTTGGCATTTTAACTTTTGGTCTCAACCCGTGATCAATTCTCCTTAGAATGAAAGTGTCATCCAACAGTGGGAATCCAAATTTCTATTTCAAGAGAATTTCTTAAGACCCAAAAATAAACAAATAAATTGCTATACAAAATCTAAAGTGCAATTTAGAAGGTGGGTCTTTCTTTGCAGTGCAATTGATCAACCAAATCTATAAACTCACTGCAATCACCAGTCTCATCTCCTTCCATGAGACACTCAACATAAGGCAACACTCTAGTTTTCGCTACAACCCCATTTGACCTCAGAAGCTCTATTACGAGCTCACGTGCCCGCTCGGTATCTCCCTCCTTCTTCAAACCTTGAATCACTAGGCAGAACGATTTGAAACTCGGGACGAACCCGGTTCCAAGAACAATTGTAATCAGCTCCAGACACTTGGTGTTTTTCTCCCTGCCGCAATAAGACTCTATAATGGTGTCTATGGCCTTCTCAATATAAACACCGCTCCTGAGCATCGTTTGGATCAGTTCGTCAGACTCATCCGTTCTTCCTTCTTTGCATAACCGCGTGACAAAGAAATCACATAATCCGCGGGTAGACCCACCGAGTTGTTCAACCATAGATATGAGTTTGCTGATACATTCATGATCGGTTGCTCTAAGAGCAATATCTGAGACACTACTCTCATCTGAATTATCAATACCCTTCTGAGATAAGACAAATCCATGTAACAGAGAAGAATAGACACGCTCATTTAGTTCATATCCTCTTTCAATCATTGCTCTTACGGTTTCAAGCGCACGGTCTAGTTTTCCATTATTGACATATCCTTTCACCATGACGGTATAAGTAACATGGTTTGGTGAAACTCCTGAATCTTGCATAGCAGAAAAAAGCTTCTCTGCTTCCTCAACTCTTCCAAATTGACAAAGACCATTGATGATGATTGTGTATGGATAGACATTCGGCAAACAACCACTTAACTTCATCAGTTCTAGCATCCTCAAGGAACCGCTAATATCACCTGATCGAATCAATCCATCAACCAATGTTGTGTAAGTCACCACAGAAGGAACTAAACCAAATTTATTGATTTTACCGAGCATAGCCAATTCCTCTTTAACTTTACAACCTTTACTGAGCACATCAAGAAGCACATTCAGGGAGTGAGGAGTTGTCAATATTCTCATCTTAACCAGCGTCTCCAGGATAAACAATGCATCCCGCGTTTTACCGACTTTACAGAAACCATCTATAAGAGTTGTACCTGTAACTTCATCTAGGTTTATTCCTTTTCTCAGCATCAAACCTACGAACGGGGTAGCTACATCAGCCTTCCCTTGTTTGCAGAAAGCATTGATAATAGCGGTAAATGTGAGACAATCCGGCTCAAGGTCAAACGAATTCATCGAGCTAAGTAGCTTGTAAGCCACATTCATATGGCCTTCTCTACAAAGCCCATCGATCAAAACGTTATAGCTCACAATGTCAGGTGACAGGCCATTTTCAACCATTCTCTTCAAAAGGTGCACGGCCTTGAACGGTTTCCCGACTTTACACAACCCTTCCATAAGCTCGTTGAAAGTTCTTACATTTGGTTTGCAGGCCCTCTTCTCCATTACAGTAAGAAGTTCAAAAGCGGGAACAATCCGCCCATCTTTGCAGTAACCATTTATCAACGCATTGTAAGTTACTACACTAGGAAATATCCCGTCTATAACCATCTTTCGACAAATCCCATTAGCCTCTTCAATCTTTCTGTCTCTACACAACCCATCAATTAAAACGGTGTATGTGTGAACATTTGGCTTGCACCCTCTAGCAATCATCTCACCAAGCAAGTTAAAAGCTTTATCAATCGAACCCCTATCACACAGGGCTTTAATAAGCACAGTATATGTACGTGTGCTTGGTTGGCAACCTTTCTGACGCATATGATCTTTTAAGCGAAAGGCTTCTTCAAGTCTCCCTACTTCACACAACCCGTGAATCAAAATGGAGTAACTAACAGAGTTTGGTGCACAAGTTTCCTCTCTGGACATTACATCAAACACCCTGAGTGCATCACTAAGATTCAATCCACGGCAAAAACCCAGCAACAAAGAAGTGCATATATGTGAATCTAACACAAACCCAATTTTAAGAATCTTACACATGAACATCTCAGCGGCTTCCGTGAATCCATTCTTGCACAGAGCATTGACAATGGTTCTGTAATCAATCATGCCAACCACAAACCCGTCAGCTTCCATTCGTCTGTAAGTCAGGTAAGCCAAGAACCCTAAATCAAGTTTAGCCAAGGACATCAAAAGAGAGCTGTAACAAGGGTAATTTAACCGGAATCCAGCCTCATCTCTCAGCTCATCAAAACAACCCATTAGTTTCAACATCTCTTTCTCGCATCTACTACATTCCCTGATCAACGCAACAATAACGTCATGCGCGACTCGATACAAACCGGAAGAAACGATCATTTTCAGAAGCTGGGTTTTATGACCTGGATCGAAACAATACGAGGAATGCTTACAGACCCACATGAAAAAACGCACGCAAATGTCGGTGTCGCTGCGTTGAAGCGAAATTACCTGCGAAGCGACATGTGGGTTCATGTGGGAGACTAGGGATTTAAGAGAAGTGTTCTTCTCCCAATTGGGGCTTCTTAACAAAGATGCTACATCATGAGCCGCCACCTCGTCCGGGGGAAACTGAGACGGTTGTGAAGAGACGGAGAAGTACGCATTAGAAGAAGGAAAAACATGACGGAGCCAGAGAAGATCTTTCGAGTACTTCTGAGAAAGACAAGCTAAAGACAAGATCTTTCCAGTACTTCTGATATGTATCAGCATGCACAAATTGAAGGAGCCGGAGAAGAAACAGTAAAAATGAGTACTTTTTTAGGGTTTTATCTCTCTGGGTATACTATTGAACAAGGGGTTTTAACTTATGCAGCGAAATCAGGTGTTATCGGTTTACATCTCCATTCTTAGGAACCCGGGTTCTGAGCTAACTGAAATTGAACCACACCGAACCAATGCCTCATGATTTTGAATTTTTAATCAGAACAAATAGAGGGAAAGAAAGTTACTCATGTTAATTAATTTTACTCGACTAGTTTAACTTCTTTTTCATCTCAGAAGTTTCTGTAAAATAGCACCCAAAACTTTAATTAATAAGACCTCCGGAAGTAACTCGTATTGGCAAATACAAAAGAAAAAGACAAGAAAGAAAATGTTGTGTTGCCGAAAAGTTTATCAAGTGACAATAGACACCATTGAGACTGGGGCTAAAGGATGTTATACTCCGAGGACACGGCAAAAAAATAAACTTGGCCAGACCAATTTAACAGATGCAAAGGATGTTTCTCATTCTCATTCACAACCCTTGAGCAACTATTTTGTGCAATGTACATATATCCTCCACTTGTGAATGACCGACCAAGTGACTGTTGTGTGGTCGGGTGACCCAAAACTAGTTCTTCTTTATAGCTACATCACCAAATCATCAGCAGAGTAATAGTCGGCAATAAGACGGTACATGTAAGATGGGTTGTGTCCTCCCCTGTAACCAAAACAGAACTGACAATCAGTTTCTTAGCCAAACAAAGTAAAACCATGAAAACTAGAGTAAACAAACGATATATATATATATATATCTCTCTGAGACTTACTCAGACCAAAAACAAAAATATTTATATATATATATATATATATATATATATATGAGACTTACGTGTCGGTTATAAAGAGACTAACAAGGTTTGGTGGGACATAATCGAATGTTGGGTTGACAACTTGAAGAAGGGGAGACCCGGAACCCGCTCCAAAATCCAGGCAATCAGAGAATTCACCAAAATCCAACAGTTCAGAAGGAGATCTCAGCTCGTTTAGTAATACCTCTGGATTGTGAGGATAGAGTGGACATAACTGTATTGCATTAAAACCCTAAGTTTTGAGGTTCTTGAGAGCAATCGATGATTAGAGAAAACACACAACTCAGAAACCAACCTTGTGACTACCGGCTAGAACCACAAATGGGACTGCGTGCTTTTGTGCTGCAAGAGCAGCCATGTTGACTCCAACAGGTCCTATAACCCCACCATTAGCCATCACTGCGTGAGCTCCAATTATAACCTGTGCATTATCACATCATTTGTAAACTATTTTTAGAAGCCAAGGACAAGAAAACATAGAATTAGGCAGGATTCAGCATGTACCATATTTACTCGAGATATCATAGCAAACACTGCCGAGTCAGTAATCACAGTGGTCTGCAAACCTCTAGCTACCAATTCTTTTGCTAATAGATGGCCCTGATACCTAACAATATAATAGAATTGGGAAACAGCCGAGTTAGATGGAAGGAGAAAAGACTGAGCCAAGCAGAAAACAGTAAAACACTAACAATGGTTAGGATGAAACATATAGGATATAGAGGAGACACCAAACCTTGGAGCACCTTCAGCGACAAATACACGAAATGATCTTTTTTTCTCCTTTGCAGCACACAAAAACTCAAGTACTGTTCTTGAGCTACCCAGGGTTAGAATCACCTCACTGACAAAAAGGAATTTAGACAATACAATTGATAAACGAACATTTTGGTTCCCCATCTATTGCATTTTACAGAAATTTAATGGTATAGAGACGAAAAGTACTTTTGATGTATATGCTCTACAGCTTGCTCCGCAATCTGCTCATGACAACCAGCAATCTCTTGGATAAGCTGATTGACTCCTTCTATAACATCATGCTTCAGCTTCCGAGTTATTGAACTTTTATCGGCAGCTAAAAAAAGTACACTAGACCATTAATATCAACAAAAAAATGTAACTTAATTTAGCTGCCAAACAATATTTTGTCCTATGATTCATCCAAGAGGATTTCAATAAGCACCCAAAACCAGACTGTTAAAAACAGAAATTGATCCCCTTTACGTATCTCTGTAACTCAGCAACAAAATACTAATTTAAAGAGAATTTCAGCAACGAAACTACCGGAACCAGTAATCTAGGGTTTGTTCTAGAGTTCCCTAAACTCTCCCAAGCCTAAAAGTCCCCAAAGCGAAACCAGATTCCTCGACACCTAAATGTGTTCCATTTACTGTAAATTTATAGTCCCGTCTAAGACAGTTCCCAAAAGAAAACCATGAGGGTCGACTTGTAAGAGAGAATGTAAAATACCTTTATTCTATTCCTACCATAACACTGCTCTTCATGGAATATCAAGGACATAACTAAATCAGGCAGCATAAAGGTCTAGTGAAAAAAAACAGTATCTGGAAAGGAGAGCCAAAGGCATGGAAAAGGTACATTTACTTTTGCTTTCGGAATCAGCACCAGATGAAGATGTGTATGGGACAGTTGCAGATTCAGGAGTGCCTTCGAGAAGCGTTTGCAAAGATGGAGGGCGTAATGTACTCCTAGCTGCAGCTGCAACAACTGCAGCAGACATTGCAGGATACCCAATTCCTTTGCTATTATCATCTTCATCATCATCACTTGCATCCAACAAGTCCAACCCAGCCATAGCTGCTGTAGTGAGAGAGAGATCCTCTTCCCTTATAATATGCAAGACTCGTCTAACTACATTTCCCACAGCAAGCTCTACAAAACCGTATCCAACAAAATTTATTCCTTGACTGATAAAGAGAAAATGCACAGGTTGAAAGAAAATATGTCAGCAAAAGAAGAACATACCAACAGGATTTGCAGCGACCAATTGCTCACCAACTGCTTTCACAGCATCGATAAGAGCTGAAGCCTGGTTTGCGTGAGGCACCCGCTGCTGAGAAATCACTGACCTAAGAAGCTCTACAGTGTATCTGGCTGTAGCCTGTGAGCCCTCAATCTTACTGTATAATAGATGATCAAATCAGCAATTCTCTTAACAAAGGGTTTTACGAAATTACAGAACTGAAAGCCGCAAAAAAAAAAAAGATTTACCGTTTTCTGAGCTTGTTAACAAATTCCACCACCGTTGATTGAACGTCTGGCATCTTCCTTATCCGAAATCACCGAGAAACTAGATAAAATTCGAAACCAGAGGCGTCAGATTTCATAAACCCTAATCACCCGCGATTCGCGGTGAGAGAAAGAAGTAAATGCCTCCCAGACAGAGGAACCTGATGAGGGAGATAAAAAGATAAGGAAGCAAAAAGGCTGTGCTTACCGGTGAGTATGTGACGGTGGCGAACGATAACGAGATGAAGTAGACGAAATGTTCCGGCGAGAAAGAAACGAAATTGAAAAAGAAGACCAGATTTTTACATTCACTTAGTGAGAATTGGGGGTTTGATAGGTCTAAATTTTGGGCCACAACAAGGTGATGTTTGGGCCCATAATAAGAAAGCCCAATACGAAATCCTCTTTATGAGAAAACCTATCTTCCATAGGGATAAAGAAAAAAATTTATATTTTCATCTTGAGAATTGACGGTTTGGTTAGATCCTCATTAGAGAGAGAAAGATAGAATCGCACAAAGCAACTAAACCGATAAAACTGAACCCCCACATTCTCTATTCCTTATTCTCTTATAACCACCACATTCTTATTCGGCCGTCAAAACATTTATAACTAAGCAAAGCAAAAGCTATACACTAAAGAATTGCCTGAGAGATTCGGCAGAAACTTTTTCTCTATATACACACCAAAAGGATCATGAAGCTTTTCTTTTAACCAAACTGGTTCATATGCTTTTATTTTCTTGTTCTTCTGCATTCCCATTCTCATTGAGCTTATATGCACCATCTACATATAACTCCGTGTCCCACAGAAACGTCCCAAACGCCACAGCTTCCAGAACCAACCGCTTCAGACTCGAAAACGATGTCACAATAGTCTCATCGCTCTCCTCTGTGCCAAAAAGGGCCAAACTCTGCTTCTCTATCAGATTCCTTGCTTCCTCTGTCCTCGGTTTTGCACATCTCTGCAATGTCTCGGGATCAAACCCTGAGATGTAATGTCTCAGCTGCTGCTTGGTGGAGATCTGTGCAGTGCCCGTTGTGAAAGAACATCCAAAGACAGGACTTTTTAGATATCCGCTTCCATGGAGATCCGATACGGAACACTCGAGTTGGTGTCTGAGGGAAGCGGATTTCAAGAAGTAACCATACAAGATCGAGGCAGCGTATACTTTCCCGAGATGCAGTTTCTGTATCTGGGTTGTTGCCCAATTTTCAGTCACGCATGAATTGACCCGTAGTCCGATGACTGCGCTTACGTGTTCTTTGATAAGCTCAAGGGCATCGCAGCTGTGAATTGACTCTAACTCCCAGTCTTTTGTGGGCCAGATCTCGAGTCTTCCATTGTAGATGCATCTGGAGAGCTTTGGAACGAGAGGGACTCTTATCTCAGAGTATTTGTAGAAGATTAACATATACATTATGTCTTGGACTGCAGTTTTGCAGTAACGTTCCTTGAGTTGAACTATCCTTCTGCCAACAATGGAGAAAATCAGGGAATTAGGGTCCGTAAAAGAGCAGAAAACAGCCGGGAAACGTTAACAACGTAAACAAACAGAACACAGATTGGCCTGAGCTGCAATTTAAACTTAACAACGAGCTGGCAGAGCACAGGACAATTAGTGGAGGCAGAGTGTTAACACAGGGAAGAAAGTAACACAGATGAATAAAACATACTGAAACTAGCTAAAGAATTAAAAAAAAAACACTGAATATTAAAGCCACTCCATTAAGAATTTCTCAAGGAAATTAAAGTTAAGCAGTTAAAGAAACGTGAGAGGAGCTAATTAGGCAAAGTGGCAAACCAGCCTTTTATCTAACACTGAAACAAAACTTGCATCACAAGGCAGAGCATGAAAAAGCACCAGAAAGTCATAATTATAAGCTTCTCTAGTTTCAAATCAGCCACGTCATTAGCATGATTCTCCGATCACCATAGCCAGTATCAAACTATTCCAACGCACAAGAATCAGATAACTTATCATCTGAATTTGCAAGCTTATGTGGTGAATACACAACTTGGCATATATCTATGTATGTATGTATCTAACGATTTACACAGGTTTATGTGTGTATGTATCTAATTCTACGAATATTTACGCATAACGGATTTGTATATAGGTAAAGGTTAACGGACCTGTGGAGAGAAGCTTCATCGGAACCAGAGCTGAGAGACATACGAGCTAAGGCGGCTTCCCGGTCATCGGACAGTTGCTTGAGCTCATCAGCGGCAGCGTAGTGAAATAGCTGCCGCTTGTTTAGCAACACGCTTCTCAGAAACCTCCCCTGCGCCGATCGCGGCTCAAGCGGCGCGTTAAGGCTGCTTCCAGGCTCACACCGGCTCTGTCCCGCAGCTGCAACCACGACCATCGAACTATACCGGATCTTTTGCCTCGCCGGGATAGCAAAACAACCGCCTCCGCCGCCTCCATCGCCGCTCTGTCTCCTGGAACGCGATGGGAGAAACGGGAGCGCCGCTTGGTTTGAGAGACAACTGTCCATGAACAGATTGAGCGAAAAACCTAGAAGAGGATCTGTGATTGAGGGAATTTCGGATTATGAATATGAGAAAGAGGGAGAAGATTGATTAGCGGATTAGTGGGAGAAGTGGCGAAAGATTGGATAAGGCATAGAGTATCTTTTATTATTCTTTTCTATTTCCCTTAAATAATTTAAAAAATATCTGATTCTTTTGTTTTTTCTTTTTTCTATGTGCTCCTTAAGTCGGTGTGTGGTTATTGTTTTATTTCCAACTTGACAAGTGGATAGATGTCATTGGTTTTGTAAGTTTTTTTTTTGTCAAAAAGTAATTACCAATGTATACGTAAATCTTATTTTCGTAAAAGAAAAATAAAATAAAAAAATTTCTCGAGCTTATCCTCGCTCTCGCTTATGCACTAAGCTCTATGATTGACCCACTTGACTGATATAGAAGAATCATAAAATAACCTGGAGAAATTTCAAGATTCCTAGATTCAAATGGACTCGGGAAAAGTCTTTTAAGAATCCTCGTTTAATTAACGATAAAATTAGGAAGTTTATGAAACAATGTTTTTTTCTCCCCCTACGAGAATAACTGTTTCGGAGTCGTATAACTTACGTCGTCTATAGATTAGTCGTACAAATTTCATATTCATGATAGTTAGGTGGTTCATATTTTTAAATATATACGCATAGATTATAATGTATAGTAGTCTTCCTGTCTAGATCAGTAGATTGGCACCTAATCTCAATTATTGATGATTATCTAAAACAAAATTTAAGCTGCCCCATCATGTCTTGTTCATTTGAATATTTTGGGGTTGGACCGCTTCGTGTTTTCTAAAGCCAACTTATATATAAAACATACCCAATTTCTAATTACAATAATCAACTGACTTATAACAATTTGAGTGTATGTTTTAAGTACATTAGTACTAGTGTAAATTCACGATCATCATTTCGGATTGTAGTAAACATTCGTTTTTCTTAGAAAAAAAAAAGAACAGATTCAGGATTAAACTACTTTGGTTTTTAATTCAACTTATTGCCCTGGAGACGGACACATTTATATTACAAACAGCGTATCGAATGAGCCATGACTCGTGCGAGATTTTGACTCTTGAGTGAATGGATGACTCACGAATCGTGATATGATTGTTAGGATAAGTGGTAGCTCCTATCATAGCTGACTACATTATTTGCTGTCACTTGGGTGGTCCACAACATAACTTACAGTTTAAACTTTAAACCCATCAGCCATCACTATAAAAGTTGCGCTAAAACGTAGAAAAGAGTCTACAATGGCAAAGATGTAAGTCTAAGGTTATGTTCGGTTTAGCATACGAATGTCAAATATAGATGTCGAACTAAACTCATATTTTAAACTCTGTAGTCATATGTTTTTTTTTATGGTCAAGTTTTTTTTGCATAAGTTGCGCTAAAATGTTGAATTTATGGTCAAGTTTTTTTTGTTATATATTCGAACGACAACTTCTTGACTCTTGACTCTGAGTAGGAAGAAAAATGAAGAATTGGGAATAATACGTATATGCGGCCCGGGTTCCTCTCGAGATTTAAATTACAGCTAGCTAATTGACATCGAAAACACCAAAAAAACAAAAGCAGACCTTTATAAAAAACAAAAGCAGACATATGAGAGAAAGACTATCACGTTTAAAAGCATGTCTACTCTACATGGGGAGATAACTCTTGGAATTGAAGAAAATATAATCCTCAATAGATGATACAGTGAAACGTCTAAGCAATGTCATTTATGAATTTTAAATGACCGGAACGAATAAACAAAAAGAGCACCTTTGCACATTTTCATTAAAAAAAATTTAAACTAATCAAATAAAAAAATGACTACGTTTTCTGTTTGTTCTCGGTGATTAAACTCAGATATGATGTTTCAGAATTTTTTTTTATTATAATATAAAAAGGCAGAAGCCTATGCTTAATAGGTTTTGCCCAAAAGTCAGACCTGCGCATAAGGTATACGAACAGATGATTAAACTAACATGATTAACCCGACTAAAACTTCATCGAATATGCGAAAATATGGTCAAAATGATCAAATCGATATCATTTTGTGTCAAAATCCATACATGTACCGACCGAAGAAGATGGAAAAACTAGAAGATGTATTTGATAACAAGAAAGAAGACCAATTAACAAAGAGAGAATTGTGTAACTAGATCTCATTAAATTGTAATTTAAGGCTTGAATGGAGATGTGTTTTAAGTGTGGTTTTATGGTGGATTGAGTGGTACAGATGTGAACCGCTTTTAAACTTCCATTCAGCATTTTAATTAACATGTGATGCGTTTTTTACTTTAAATTAATAAAAAACTAAAAAACTATTTGCGTTTTATTTTGCTGAACAAAATCTAAACCTACACTAGGTATAGTAATAACACTACAAAGTTGGTGTGGTCCCAAAAACATATGCGTTTTTTTCTTCTATCATTACACTAGGTACATTAATAAATTATAATTTTTTTTTAAATCTCATTATATAAATTATACAACTCATAAATTGTGTACACAATACTTTCTCCAATAAATTCTCCTCACGTTCTCATAAATAAGTAAGCAAGTAAGGTTTTTTAAATTAATATATTATTACTTAAAATTTAGTATAGTAATTACTTTAACTACTATAATAATTTAAAATTAGTTTCAAAATTATATAAATTGCTAAAAAGTTTAGTATAGTATTTGAATTAAATTTGTGTATAATATTTTTATATACTAAATAAAAACATTATTTTAGAAAACAATACAAAATAATATAAGTCATAATTTATTTTAATTTATTTTAAAAAATATTTATTTTAATTTTTTTTAAAAAATATTTATTTTGATTTATATACAATATTTTACTATTTAATCGTTTTTAAAATTTTTTTCCATTCGCAAATATATTTGAACCGCCTGATCCGCTTTATCCACACTTGTTCTGTATGATCCATTTAATACGCTTTACCTACACTTTATCTGCTTTATCTGCTTTATCTGTTTGAACCGTATTCGCTTAATCCGCTTTTTCATTCGGAGCCTAAGTTGTGAATTCATAGACCATACCCCGCATAAAAGCAGAGCCACAAGTTCATGGTTCTGACATTTTTGCTGCAAAAAGTCAAAACAGTTGTTTTACTACGTGAAAAAGGGAGTTATGGCAGTCTTTACCTTTTTTCATGGCATCTGATTCTCAATATTACCTTTTTTCAAAATTATAAAAAAACTAGTCCTAGATAGCGGTCAAGTAATCGGAAATGTTACGGAAAATGAAAACCGAAATTTCCGTACTATGCAATATAAGTAGATGATTTTTTATTTTATAAGAATTAAAAAGATCATATACTATTTTTCCGTCTAAAACTTGCTAATCTTTTTAGCAATAAAAACAAGAACAAGTAGTCTAAAATGCCTAGTCTAAAACTTGGTAAGTGGTACCTAACAATTATATACGAGATTTTATATTTTCAGTAAGTATATAAGATGTTAGATGAAAAACCACAATCAATACGAGAAAAGCTAGCCGTTAAATGTTTACAAAATTTATCCCTCACTGTCAGATTTTGAAAATCACATAACTAAACAAACAACAGAAAGTTAATATTTTCATTATTATTTTAATACTTTTTGCCTTTTCAAAACACATAGTGATTACTTAGACATAAGGGACCGGTTAAATTGCCCGACAAAATGAATTTATTACTCATGAGTTTTTATAATCGCGGGAAAAAAAATTAAATGAACAAGGAAATTAAAGACTGGACCGTAATCAATAATCACGTGCCCTTTCTATTAACCAAGATTCAAGCCGTAAACATCGCGCAGAATCACGTGACGCGCCGTGCCGTTTTCCTCGTGCGTTTCTTCTCGACATTGTCGTAACTCGTAAGTCGTCACAATGTCACACTAGGAAACTGGCAGCGTCCGTAACCTGGTCAAACGACAATTTTAGCAAACACAAAATTCACATCCGGTTTAAACATCCAGAAATTCCTGAAAATTTAGGATATTATATGAATCGGTCAAATCATGATTTGGAACTTGGCTTACTTGGATCTTTGATGGTCTGAGTGGCGAGGCCGTTGAAGGAGCAAGTCCCACCGGTCTTACGGAAGTTGGCCCAATAAGAGCTAAAGGCGTAGCTAGCGTGCAAAACGATCAAATCGGGTTTGTGACATGGGCCTCCGGGTTTGATCGGGTCGCAGGTATTATTCCCCTGCGAGCAAGCGTACGATAGAGCATCACCAAGCTGAGTCCAATTCGCTCCTTTAGCCACCACGCACCATATCTTCCCCTTGTACACCTCGTTGTTCTCCGGCGCCGGTAACGATTCCTTGTACTCTGTCGTCTTCCCCGATAATTCAATCTCGTAGACCTGAGTCCCGTTCGGATGTAAGAGACCGAAATGCCGCTCCGTGCCCGGACCCGTTTTCTGATTCTCGTTGTAGAGCGCGAAAATAAACGCCGGGAGTACCTTTCCGGGTCGGGCCGGCGTACCTACGGGCGGGTCGGCGGCGAGTTTCTTGACGACGTTGCGATTATAAGTTGCGGCGTTGTAAATGTTCGCTCCAATTTGGTCGTAGTCTCCGTTATTGGGCCAACCCGTTTCGGCGACCCAGATCCGAAGATCCGGATACCCGAGGCGTTTCATGGCGAAGACGAAAGCGTCAATCATCTGGTCGAAGAGGTTGTGGTAGGTCAGATTCGTGACCGGATCCGTGACGGTGACGTTGGTAGATTCGAAAATCGCGTAATCGAGATTGATATGGGTCGGATCTTGGGCCCAGGCGAAATACGGGTAGACGTCAACGAAGAGGAACGATTTGGTCCGGTTTAAGAACTGAAGCATCGGTTTCATGACTGAACCGGAAATATCCGTCCGGAATTCACCGCTCGAAGGAGGAAACGACGATTGGAGAACGTCGACGGCGAGTGTGGTCCCCACTTTGACCTTTTTAACGCCGAGTGTCTTTAAGGACCGTTGGATCTTGCGCATTGCGGGGACGAGTGCGGATTTGAGCTCGGAATCAGTGGAGGAGAGGATCTCGTTGCCGACGAGGAGGTAACGGATCTTGGTGGAGGGGTAAAACGGGAGGATGTTGGATCGGATCCAGTCGTCGGAGAGGGAATCGGATTTGGAGATGTTGACGAGGAGCTGGTTCGGGACCATGACGGAGACGGCGATGTCTGTGGAGTTTAAAGCGGCGAGGATGGTTGGGTTAGCATCGTAGAGCTTGACGCGTTTTGCGTTCAGGGATTTGATGAGGTTGACTGAGTCGGACGGAGACGGGAGGTTGTTTCCGAGCTGGCCGTAGTTGATTCCTGGTCGGCCGGAGAACTTTGCTCCTGTAGAAAAGACAGAGAAAGAAAAGGATTACCATTTTTTGAGGAATTATTATTAAGCCGCCATTAATGGAGGTGGCTCTCGAGAAAGAGAGGTTATACCTGAAGCAGAGATGAGCAGAGAGAGAGCAAGGAGATGTAGAACACTCATGATGAATAATTGATAACTCTTCTTCTTCTTCGTTTCTGAAGCAATAGTGAGAGTATATGAGTTTTCGGTAAGACCAGAGAAGAGTGGAGATATTTAATGGGTAGTGTTACGTGTTCCCCATAAAAAAGCCTGTGGTTTGAGTATTTTTAAAAAGGGTAGTACAATGTATTAGTAGTAAATTCTGTATCCAATGTATTAATAAATTCGTATTCATTAAAAGAATTGGTATGACGTGATGTATGAGCAGATTATTCAACTTTAAATGTACCATGAATTCACCTTCTTTCGAATTAATGATTGATATTAAGTGTATATGTAACTTGGGTTCCAAAATTAATTGGAAAGACTCTGTTTCTTGCCATTTTTTTTTCCAACATTGACCTTCTGTTTTTAATAATATTGTTTCAGTTTGTTTGGTTTTCAGTCTAACTAAATTTTTAATTTTATGGGGGGCATAATGCTTCTTGGGTAATCAGGTAGATGGGTAAATGAAGAATTTTTATGAAAGGATTTTAATTCAACGCTCATTGTTAATAAACGAAATATTTTCTCAACAAATTTTCACTAAACCCTCTTTATTCATTAAAAAAGAAAAAGGGTTTAGTGACATATTAAACGGATACAAGAACAGTGTTGTTGATTGGTATCTTAATTCTAGACAAATCTCAACGGTCGTCTTGTAATAAATAAAGAACTAAAAGTTCAATGAGAGTTGAGAAAAACGAAAAAGTAACGTTTGATGCTTTAATGATGTGACGTGACATTATGCTGTAGATCTCATTGTTCATTACAATAATAGAAAAAAATAATTATATAACTATAGTCAGTACATTGCAGGTCAGGTACAGGTCGGGTAAGCCGAGCCATATTCAACCGGAATAATCCAAAATTTATAGGTCTGATAGTTTCGATTAGCCGTTCGAATCAACATCTCAATTTGACTAAAGTCGGGTATGGATAGGTGTACGAGTCGGATATAGATATGAATATCTCAATTTCCATCAAATTATTAGAAATATAAAAAAAAAACGACATTAAAGTATCCCTCTCTGTCCCTCTCCTACAATCTCTCTTTCTCTTCGTCTTTTTGTCCTTTTTTCTTTCCCTGAGATTTTTTTTTGTCGGAGTAGATCTAATAAGCCAAGTAACATTCATTTCAAAAGCATAAATGAATTGTTAAGAACGAAACAACAACAAATTACTCAAAAGAATTGAGTGTGGCACTACAACAAATCTCTAAAATCTGTTCCTGCCTTGGCATCCAAACAAAAACAACAACCTAACAACAATTTTTGCACAACAAAGAGAGGTCGTCAAGTCTCTGAAATCCTCTTGGACCGTTCTTTCTGCCATTCTCTAATGCTAGCCGTAAAAAAAGGAAGAATCTAAACCAACCCAAGTAGTGTATAAAATCATGTTCCCAAGACAGAAACTTTAAAAGAATTGTTTTTATGTATCTATCTGTAAAAAAAAAGACCTGCGAGTATCCATAACTGAGTTGGTTCATTCCTCCTGACTTGGTCTTGGGTTCTGTTCTCTTCTGTTCTTCAGGTTGTATGGTTCAATGTAGTTTAAAACGAGAAAAAGGGTTATATAAACTAACTGACCTGTTCCCCGATCAAATCTAGACCGACAATAACAAAAGTGAGTCCTTGGAACAAGAGGAAGTAGAAGTGGATCCCTTGCGCAGACAACAAGCTTCTCACCGAGGCTGCCAAGAGGATAAACGCGAGTGCGATTTCTGTTCTGTACAAACGGTTTCTTTTGGTTTTTCCAGCTTTCTTTGCAGCTCCTAGTTTGCTAAGCTCGGTTAGACCTGAATCAGAGGATGATCTTTGGATGCTTGTGGACTCGACTAGAGAACCTGACTCTGCGTATGCAACCAGATCAGCCTCAGAGGATCTCCCCAGCTTTTTGGTTACTACCCACTCGTAAGAACTTCCAAACTTGAACAAACCAGAGATCATTGCTCCAAATTTGGTAACCGACATGGTGTTTTCGAACAGGAGATACGGGACTATGAAAGGGAAGGATCTTGGGGCTGGGATGATGTTTAAGATGGACATGATCCCAGGGATGTAGCAAACAACCCAAGATGGTAAGTTAGCTTCTGGGAAGAACATTGTCAATGGAAGAATGACGCAAAAGAGAGTGAATGAGTAGAATGGCAAGATAAGCTTCCGCAGCAAGAAGAAGAGAAATATCATATTTGCTTTCTTGGCAACACTCACCTGCACTAGCGAAAATACGCAAAACAAAGATCAGACCTGGGCCATTTCTATTGAAACTCAGTGAGCATAATAAACTCCGAAGGGAGTGCAAGAGGATCGTAATCTCAATATAGTTCTCAACTTCACCTTTGAGCGAAGAATGTCCATGAAGCACAAACGGAACAATTGCATTGGACCCGAATGCCAACGGTACTGCTGTTTCTTGTATGCCTCATAGGACTCCGGAAGTTCACAGAGACACTGTGTGAGGGGGAAACAAATGGATGAGATCAAAGAGTTCTGTATTATTTTTTCTGGTGAATGAAAGGAAACTCTTTTTTTTTTGGTAATAAATGAATGGAAACTTCTGAGCAATTTAGTTAACACAAGTACCTTTACATCATTCAGATAGATGAACTTCCATCCACAAAGATGCGCACGAACCGCGATATCCATGTCTTCAACAGTTGTTCGCTCCAACCATCCCCCACAGTCCTCGAGTGCTTTGATTCTCCAAACACCAGCAGTTCCATTAAAGCCAAAGAAGTTAATAAAGACACCATTAACCTGCTGTTCGACTTCAAAGTGGAAAGACAAGTTTATATTCTGTAGTCTTGTAAGCAAGTTTTCGTCTTTGTTCACAAAGGCCCACCGTGTTTGGACCAAGGCTAAATCATCATTCCCCTGGAAGAAACACAGAAAATCTCATGTCAGAAAGGCTAGCAGTGTATGGCAAGCATAGTGTATCACTGTTCCTTGTGTAAACCTTCAAACAAAAATGTAAAAAATCCGTATCTCCAAGGATAAAGTCAAAACTTATGCCCTCCCAAAGAAGAAGCCTTGGAAGTTCAAGCAGGGTTCACACTTCATAAAAGATTAATTATAACAAGTTCATGATGTGAACAAAACTTATATGTGCAACCAAAGAGGGGAATCGTGACTGGTGTCATTGGTTGCCCTGAGGCTGTGACAATTTGATAACTTGAGTTTTGACAAGAAAGATTAAGCAAATTCTCTCCATTTCAGTGATAACCCCTGCAGTGAAGACGCACATATCCTAATTGCAGCGGAAGACCTACACACCCAGAATAGTCCCCACTATGTGAAACGCTATGCCATATGTGTCAGACTAATTAGTTGCTAAGATCAGGATATAACCATTCTCTATAGTTTTGAAATGACCTACTAATAGCAAACCCGGTCACAACAAATCTCCAATGAACATGCAATAAAAACGAAGTGATTGATCACCTTGAAATGAGGCACCGTTTTCTTCAAAAAATCTGCTGGTGGCTGGAAATCCGCATCAAATATGGCGACAAACTCGTAGTCTTTGACGTATTCACAGTTCATTGCAGCTTTAAGGTTTCCAGCCTTGTAACCAGTACGTATGAGACGGTGTCTATACACTATCCGGACACCCCTTTGTTGCCATTTCTGTACTTCAGCTTTTATAAGCACCTGAACATCTAACTCACTGGAGTCATCAAGTACCTGGATTAGCATTCTCTCCTTTGGCCAGTCGAGCATACACACAGCTCCAATAGATTGTTGGTAAACCTGCAAGTGACACCAACGAAGATCAACCAGATAACGTAACAATACAGGAACTGCAAGAACTAATAAAAGGAATCAGGTAGATCAAAGTCAACATATTATAATGAGGTGTTACTATCAATGAGTTTCGGATATGAAATCGCACAAGAAACACTCAGATTACGAGTAAGCATAGCAACAAATCCTACGTGCAGATGCTTGATTCCCAATTCAACTCGTTTCAACAATAGGATCGATTTCGAACAGCAAGCTACAACTAGGGATTTAGGGACCTACATACATGTGCTTACCTCCTTCTCATTGCACATTGGAATCTGCACAAGCACCATTGGATAATCTTCCAATCTTACCCCCTCTCCAACCGGTTTAGCCGGGTACTCCATAGGTGCAACAGGCTTAATGCGGCGGAGCTTGATCCAGAAGCATCCGAGCACAAGCACCAGACGGTCGACCGATTGAATCAAGAAGAGAACTATGCAGACGTTGGTCAAGCTCTGAAGAGGCGGCGCGAGGTACGACGCCCTGATCTCCAGCCACCAAGCGTAAACCACCTCCACAGCCACCTCGGCGGAGGCGACGGAGGGAGGCGTGAAGTGCCATCCCTTGAAATAGGCGGCGAGCTCGAAACAAAGGAGGAGTATGACAAGGACGAGGAACCCCTTGATTAGACGGTACAATCTAGCGGAGGATGAAGCCGAGGGCGGATTGTCGTTGGCAATGCGGCGATTGGCGGTGCGCACAAGGTAGATGAAGGATTTAGCGATCCAGACGAAGGAGGAGGCGAGTTGCTGGAACTTGAGGAGGTAGAGGCGGGAGAGCTGGCGAGCGGTCCGGGTCCGGATCCGATCCTTATCCGGGTCAACGGCGGGAGTTCGGATTTCAACGGTGAGGAAAGCTTCATCGTCTCCGGCGTAAAGAACGTCGTGGTTCCTATCTCGCTGCTTGTTCCACCATTGCTGAAACTCCTCGTTCTGGGAGCGAGACATTCAAGGAGAAGAAGCGTATCTCCGAAGCTGAAATCAGGAATCGGGTAGATCTAAGAATTTGGGAGACAAGGAGAGAACACGATTGGGCTAAACTTAGTAACAAAGAGATGACGTCTTGCGTCCAGTGTCTGCTCCGGTTTTTTTTTCTTTTTTTCTTCTTTTTATTAATATTCTCCTTAGTATATAATTAATGATAATTAAGCGATTTTAATTATAGTTTAGGGTGGTGGAAGCAAAGCATGAGCCTTAGAGGGTTTCCATTGACAAGAGATGTGTTTAGTTTTCTAATTTCTTTCTTACCCGTTGATTGCGGTAACGACTTGCTTGCGCGCTATTTAGTTTAGGGATGATGCAATGCAATCATGGCTTACGTCAAACTTAATTATTATTGTTGGATATTGAGAAACTTTCATAGGATGTCGTATTTATTAGTCGCGATTTTTATACCGCTTTACATTGTCATTAGTTCTCTTTTTTTTTTTATGAAATCATTGTCATTAATTATCAAAACAGGTAATTTGGCTAAGAGAAAGTTTACCAGATTTATAGCCCAATGTGAGAGAAAGTTTACCATATTTATCGAATAAATTATGGTTGATCCGTTTCTTAAAAATATTTTAATAACTGTTTGACAGAACACATCTATAAATTCTCTAATTTTAAATCGACCTTTTGTCTATAATTTTATTTTATTTTTACAACATGCCATGCCACACAATACGAGTATACAACCACTAACTCACGACGAGGTCTCTCGCTACTAATTCTTTGATATACTATATGATAACCAATGGTTAGTTTTTTATTATAATTTTTTTTTATCGGATGTTCTCGAAGAAACAGTTTAGTACTCTCATAATTTCATAATATAACCATGCCATTACATTTAGGGGAGAGAGTGAAAAAGGAATAGCATTTGAGAGAGATCCGAAATGTCGTGTGGGTGTGTTTATTTGGGCCGAAAAATGGAGCACCCCAAAAATTAACCCACTCTAAAACATCCACATCCTAATATATTTTAGTACTAGCCCACAATTCATTTAAGGTTCCTAAGATTGGCCATCGCGGGATTAAGTGTGGCCCATTCAATCGAATATCTTTTAAGAAAAATTGTAAGTTAATATTCAGTTCGAGATCGGTATGGAACAGATATCCAAGATTTTTGTGAGAATGTTATATGTGAATAGGTTATCCGTTCTGTTCCGTCCGGATTATTGAAGTTTGTGTATGTTTTGGAATTAGTCGAACGTCAACTTTTTTCTTATGATTATGTCAAGCATTATCATAAAATTTTGGGGACTTGGTCATTAATTAGACATTTTTGCTTGAATACTTTGTATTGTTGCGGGTTCTGGTTTCTATAGTAGGTGAATAGAAAGAGACGCTTCTGTGCCCTCTTAAGTATCTTTGAAAATTACAATTGGATCCATATAATTTCCATAAATCACGGCGTGATCCCAAATATAAATCTCTAAATAATCAAATTTGGTTTTTAGCTCATAACCATTCATATTAGACTTTTTAATGTGTCTTTTCTCTTGAAGAACTTGCCACAAACACAATGGAGAAAATGACACAACACCTTACACAGCTGGTTAACACTAGCAACGATCAAATCAAAGGTTCAAATAACGTGATCTTACATTGAATTTGACGTTGATGAGTTTGAGTAAAACATAAAAAATAAAGCTTAACTCGTGCAGAAAAACAAAGCTCGATACCAACTTTTTCGTTTTAATGTTAAATTATATTCCTGCCAAATTTGTATCCCAACATTTCAGAGGCTTTAACCCGAAAAAAAAAAAATAAACCATACACATAAATAAAGTGCTAAATCTCAGGTAGATAGTTGAAGCGATAACTTATTTTCGTTAACTAAAACAATAAACTATACTTTTAGCATCTATCAATTTCATGCAATACGTTGTTGTTTTCTCGGTAAACCATAAGAGCAAAAATTCATGGAAAAAATGTGAACTAAAGAAAATAATGTGTCCTTGGCTACTGCTTTTTTTTTTTGGTCAACTCCTTGGCTACTGCTTAAATTTCGTTTTTTTTTACTTCCAAGAGTATGGTGGTTTTCTCTAAAAAAAACGAGTATGATCAAAGTAAAGTCTTGTTGTTTAAGAGATAACAGGAGATGTTTTTACAGTCTAATTCAATTTGAGGAAAATCAATAAAAAGTTTTGAATTCGAAATACCAAATCGCTGTCAAAGATCTAAGACAACTGAACCGAAGATTAAAAATAGTTGTGGTGGAAATCAAAAGATATGGTATTCTATAGTGGGGTTAAAATTTAGAATCATATGAAATCCAAACAAGAAAAAATACCGTAAAGAATCCGATGATAATAATAGCGGATGTCAATACAATTGAGCCCCACAAATGAATAGGAACATAACTAAAACAAGGGCACGAATAAACAAAGTAAAAGAAGATTTTATTTGATTTATATGAAGATAACTATAGAAATGAAATTGCAAATGGTGTGGTCCAATTCAAGCTTCTTGTTATGTACACCCATCGATCCTTTTCTTACTTTCTATCCTTGAGCCCTTTAATCGAAACTCCAATATTTTGTAAAAATGCAAATAATGGTTGATCAAAGTTCAGCTTTCATGTGTGATGGTACTTGGTTTGATGGACCTGCATAGTACAAATTTCACATCTCAAATTATAGTGTTTTCTATAAAATGAAACTGAAAGGATATACTATTTCACTTTCCATACCTTGAAAATCATGTGATTGTACTTGGTTCGATTCGCGGATCTGGTTTTGCGCAAAACCCATATGAATAATGCTATGTAAATCATCTTCAGAAAATGTTGAGTACTGAAAACAAAACCATGTGTTAAGATTGTTTCAAAAAGAGATATGATGATTCATAATTTTTTTTTTATGTAATAAAAAAAGAGATAAAAATAATTAAAGACCTGAGAAATAAAATCAGTGAAATGGGTAAGTGTTGGTAATTGAGAAATGAAGCTTCTAGTTTCAGAAGTTTCCAAAGGGTCCATTATTTTATTGGAAGAAATATTGGGGTTCAATCGTGAAGTTTGATTATGATGATCAGCCAATAAGGTTTCTGATAAAGGTTCTACTTGAAGTACTTGCGGATGCATTAGATTGTTGCTTGAAGGAAATATCTGTCAGAAAACACGAGAATTTAGTTTTGAAAGAAAAACACACACGATTGGTTGGAAAGTAATTATTGTTATAATAATTGTCAATTAGTACTGTATAATTTTCTATTAATGTTGTTTAATTTGTGACGGTGACTTACATCCTTTGACACGAGAGCTTCCATGTTAAAGTCCAGCCTGGTGTTCACTGACGATAACTTCATTGACAAGAACTGCCATTATTAAACAATGAAATTAAAATTAAGGAAAACAAAAAAATCGAAATCGTGTAGTTGTTTAAAAAAGTGATTATGAAATAATGGAAGGAGTTTAAAGTGGACCAATAATCTAATGGAATTACCTCAACTTGTCGTTGTAATGATTGGACATAGTTTATAATTTCATCCAACATCAGTGCTTTCCCAGTAACCTTTTTTTCAAAAAATAATTAATTTAATCACAACTAAAAACAAATTAATTAGTGATTAATCAAATTGATCAATCAATCAAAATCGCTCTCACCTTGTTGCATCCAGGGACAAGATCTTGAAGCAGCTTCATTCTTTCGCTAATTTTCTCCCTTCGAACCTTTTAAAATAGAAATCACAACATATAAAATTCAAAAAATTTAGCAAAAAAAATGATTAATCCAACTAATCAGGACTTAATTAAACTTTGAACTAAAAAGTAAAAACAGATCAATAAACTTGATTCATTTCAGTAAAAATCTAGAAGTTTACTGACTCGTTCGGCGAGACTGTGACTATCGGTGGCTTGGCCTCGTCGAGCTCTGACATGGATGAAATCCTTGTAAGGATCAACTGATTTCGTTTTCTCTCCATTTGCTTCTGTTTTTTTGCTTCTCTTCGTATCCGAATCGTCCTTCTCTTCAACCTCCTAAGAACCAAAATAAATGACAAATATATATATATATATATATATATTTTTTAAGATGCAAAATCTCGAGTTCTTCGATATTCGAATCTCACATTTTGACAAGCTAGCTTTTTTTGTTTTTTCCCTAGAAATTACGAACCTTTGATAAATTGGGAGATGGAAAAGCTATGGAAGGAGAATTCTCTTTGGATTTTGCTTTTCTTTTCCGGGAATATTCACCGGACGATTCGCCGGCGGGAATCTGAGTCGCTAGGGGCTTGAGAGATGGAGTGCTCGAGATACGTGGCAGCTTCCCGTTGGTTGTCACCGTTGCAGCAATGTGTCTGTTATTAATTGGCACCGTCGACGTCGAGTTGGTTCTGCCGTTGAAACTCCGGCTGCCAAAACACGAAAACCTCGCCGCTCTATCTGCGAATCCCGGATCGCCGGAAATTTCCGCCAACGGTGCTGTCGTTCTAGTCACCGACATCGGTTTCGGCGGTGGAGAGCTCATCGGAGTTGCGTAACACGAGCCGGAGCCGTTTCCGTTGCTCGCCGGAGTTCCGTAGATCTCGCCGATGTTACCCAGTTTTCCGATGAGCTCTCTGATGACGAAATTTTCTCCGCCTCCGCCGGAGAAGTTGGAATTTGACGGCGTCGGCGAAGAGACGAGTGAGCTCAGAGCAGAGTCGAAGATGCTCTGTTCCGTTGACTTTTCCCAGAAAAAGCAATCCGGCGATAGATTGCGACTGAGACACGGCTCCACTGGCTGAGTCTCCATTGAAGCCCAATTTAGCATCGCCGAAGAAGACGACAGTGACGTCATCTCCGACGGATGCGAAACTCCTGCATTCATAAACAGCTCGTTGTCCATCGAGCTCAGCTCTAGGGGAGGGAACAAAAAAAAATCAAAAGTACAGATCTTAATTCAGGTATAAACTCTAAATTAAGCGTGATTAATTAAACCCAGATCAGAGATTCATCAAATAGATGATAAAGTTTGCAATTTTCCAAAAGTGAAGAACAGAGGAAAAGGGGAGCTCATTAAGGGCAGTAATGAAGGATTTATATAGTTGTTATGAATATTTGTAACATTTAATGAGTTTCTGATAAATGGAAATAATTTTGTTTTAAATGAAATAAATAATATATTGTGTGTCGGACCGTAACGGGTCCAAGTGGTTAAGATGAGAGATTTGTTGTGCCTTCGACGTTAATAAACGATATTAATCGCTAATAAACATGTCTTTACAACATGAAATATTACGAAACAAACTTAAATTTTCTTTTGAAGTTTAAAATAAATCTGATACTATTAACTGCCGACAAAAACAATCTAAAATATTTTGTAACAAAACTATTTTTGACGAATGTGTTCCCTTGTCGAAGTTCCTCAACCATCGCCGGGTCTTTTGTTGATTTGTATGTCAAACTGTTGAAATATTTATTTGATGCTCGAAAAACTTGTGATTGAATCAAAGAAACTACAATGAAATAGAATTTCACTAATCCTATAACTTGTTCAAGAAGGCAGTTTAAATGAGGCGATTGCGTTTGTTTAGGCAATTAAGGGAGCTAAAGTCTTAGATATATGGTTTTGCTCTTTCTAAGCATCAATGATTCATGAGAGTCTTTTGCAGATTTTACCTTTTTTGCAACTAGGATAGCAAATGCAGCCACTTGCAGTTTAAACTCTCATATGGACATGTATCTAACAAACTTTGATTGATGATCTATGAATATATATACACTCGTCCCTTAGTGAGATTTACATGGTAATCTCTGATTACTAAAAGATATTTACATGGTAATCTCTGACTGAGTTTTACATTTGTGTGGGTAACTTTGGTTTTGGACTATTTGTCAAGTCTACATAAACTATTATGCTTATGGTACCTGAATTTTACAGCAGTCAGCAACCTAAAAAGTTTTTATATTGGCTGAGCTCAATCGAAGAAATTACTTGGTTTCATAAAAGCTTGTGGCGTTTCAAGAACATATATAGCATCGACTGCGTATGTTGGGCACTTGGGCTTCGTATCGATTGCAAGTTTGCAATCACAATCGATTATGAGACGAATCACACACAAATCGAAAGTCGATCGAGCTGAATACATGCAAGAAACAGAGAAAGAGAAAAGGTAATGCTCGTGACTTACGAGTTAAAATCTATCAGTCTTAACCAGGAAATCATACCCAACAATTCACAATGACTTTTTCTCCAAACAAAAAAAATACAGTTCAATATGACTAGAGAGACTTAAGCTTCTCACAAATTTGAGAATTACAAGATTAAATACAACGGTCAATGTCCGTTACAGAGGAGGGATATGAATTCGAAATCTTTATAACGAACTAACAGCAAACCTCCACCTCAAAGCTGGTCTTTACCTTCATGAAACACTCCCTTTCTAGTGGAAGGTGTACCCTTTAAACCGTCCTCTAGTTCAATTTAAAACCGTTGAGCCAAACCAAGGACAATTGAGTTACATGAAGCAACGTCATGGAAATATGAAGAAAATATATATAACTTTTTTGTTCGGATCTCAGATCGTGACTTATATTCCCAGTGATACGTCACGCATGATGAAAAGAATATGCTCAATAGTCCCACATCGATTGTTAGCATAGAGAGCAACATCAATAGAAACCTGTTGCCAATTGGTCTTGTAATCAGTTGGGCCTTCAACTTCTAAGCCCACTAATGAGTTAAAACGGGTTCCATCCAGAGCTGATAATTTAAACGGGTCCCCCTCCTAAGAGTTGATAAGTTGTCACAACTAAATATTAAATTATTAATTAAAATCTAATTCATAAAATTACCAAATATTTTACATATATTCAGAAATCAGAAATATAGCTTCAAATAAAATACACGAACCAAAACATATACTCTAGTTGTAAAAACCCTTAGCCCAGTGTGATTGTTCAAATGTTTAATGTTTCTATATTTTCATAGCATATGTGAAGTTTAATTCCCAGATTGCTGTTTTTTTTATAGATTACGGATGTAAATTTATTGGAAATTTTAACAGATTGCATGTAAAGCCATTTTCGTTACATGTATATTACATGTAGAATTGTTTCTCATCGATTATTACATGTAAAATTGTTTCTCATCGATATAGGTAGAATTCTCTACCGTGAAGTTGTGTATTGCAAGAGAACTATCCATCGTGGAATCATTTGTATAGCCGTTAATTGTGATCACTTGTATTGCAAGTATTGATATTCGATCCGTCAGTTTAGACGGTGGATCGTCATTTATAATAGCATTATATCGATTATAATGTAAGAAGACAAAGAAACAAACATAACTATCCTAGTTTGATACTCGTAATCATCATAGTGTTGGTGTGTTTTCACCCATGACTTAAAATATAGATATTTACATGATTGAAAACGTGATTAACGCTATTCATAACGACAACAAAAATCTTCACACGACGCTGCATTTTTTTTTTTTTTTTAGAAAGACACGACGCTGC
>OVAY01000355.1:51464-65488 GCA_900406395.1 Kernera saxatilis
TTTTTTTTTTTTTTTTTCAATTGTCTCTTCGAATCGACTCGCCTTCTTCATTGTTTTTCGAGTCTCTTTTTTTTTTTTAATATATTACTTCCATTTCTTAAAATATTATTATAAGGTTTTATTTTTGTTTTATAAAAATTATTATTTTTGTATTTTTAATGTTTAAAAATTCTAATTTTTATTTTATTGTTTCAATAAAAAAATATACAATGCATTGATAAATAATATAATAATTTTCTTATTAGCCTTTTTAATACGTATAAAACGGAGAAAATAATTTCTAATGATTCTGATGGATATATTTTTCTATTAATTAGTCTATGTAAAATAAGTTGCACTCAACACTTATACAAGCCAGCCAATATGATATATAGGATTTGTTGTCCTAAACAAAACATTGAATTAGTTCATGATTATTTAGATACGTATAAATTTTAACCTACTAAAAATATCATATTATTATTTTCACTTTGTGTAACCCTATTCCTTTCCCATTTTATGATATTAATCAAAACAACTATAATCTTTGTGTTATAAACTAATATTTCTCTTTTTCACTTTATTTGCACTAAATAAAACTCTGATGATATATTTTATTATCTACTATCTTAGATCTTTGTTTAATCTATCTTAATAAGTCTTTAATGAGTTTGAATCTAGACTTGTTTTGAATTGAAACTATTAAGGGTGTCTGTTGCCATAAATATTGAATGAGTCGTTGTGATTGGCTTAGTGGCTTGGACCGGCTGTGCCCATACCGGTACTTGCCCACATACATATCAGATGTTGTGGACGTTGAGTGCATTTAATAATTTTGTGTCAAAATTGTAAATAGCACGAATTCCTTTTTTTATATACTAATAAAATGATTTTAAATTAAATATTTACAGTTTTAATTAAATATTTACAGTAGATTGTCAAAATAGTTTATTTAGGAAGAGTAGCATATATAAGCCTACTTCGATATGCTAATTTCGTTACAAGGCTACAAGCTGTTGAAGCATAAAACAAAGGATGATATCTGATCATTTAGTCTTGATGCTTTTTGTCTTTCATTCACTTGAAGAAGACATATATTTGGGTTCAATAAATCAAGTATGGGATCCTCTAGTTCTAGACTCTAGAGTTTGTTTCAACCAGCAAATGGGCCTCAAAGTCAAATTTGTATCGTATTTAGGGCTTCTTCCTAATCACCCAAACTATACGGATGTCATTTTTTGGATATAATATAACCCACCAATTGGATTACAAAGGCTAACCTTTTTCTTATCGCCGAGGCTTATGACTTCAAACCCCAATCATTTCTTTGGCCTGTTACATTTCCATTCATAAAAGGACTAAAAACGGAGACTCTATATTCTGCATTTCAAATTATGAATGGATGCATTTACAATATTTGTTTTACAGGGTTTTAGAACAGATTTTGGATCGTAAGCAATTCGAAGTTTTGATAATACATGTAAAGACAAAGTTTTGAAACCACTAATTAAGCATTAAATTCATTTTTTTTGTCAAGCTTTCAATTTATGTTTCCAATTAAACGCGAAATTGTTACCAATTCAATATTTTATACTAAACGGTTTCGTTTTTTTTTTCACGTTCTCATTAATAATTGGAAAAATTATATGAAGAGTCTATCTGAATCTGTAAAGTAAAGAGTTAAATTTATTTGTGATATCAAATAAGAGGATACCATATGTTAAGGAATGTGAGTCTGTCCAACCCTATCGACCATCTTAGAGTAAAATTCTTTAGGTACAATCCAATTCGTAAGAAACTTAATATTTATTTGGAAAAATATCGTAACGAACGAAGTGATATCATAAAGATTATATAGGTTGTTTGCACAAAGAAAAAAACAAAACATATTGGGTTGTTGACAAAGAATAACATATGTGTCAAATGGGCCTCCTTTATGTATGTTCCACATAACATAATAATATGATACTTATATTATAGTTCTCTCAATTATTGGTCTTGTCTTCTATCTTACAACACTTTAATTGGTTTCCAAGTACGTCCAAATCCCATTAATGATCTTCTGTATTGATGTAAGCTTTTTTTCACCATAATGTACGAAATAAAGTAGACAAATACGAATATTATACCCAACACAATCCAAAAGATCTTCGTCTTTTAAGTATACATGGACTTGCAAATCACTAAATAAGTAAATACTAAATAGTAAAAACCAGTAAAAATGAACTTTGTTACGATCTTTTCGTCGCGAGTGTTTAAGACCCTTTAATCACAATACCCATCAATTTCGACGTGCCTTCAATATTTAAACTCTTTTAAAACAAATTTAAATGTTTATTTTTCAACCAAAAGAGTTCGACATTCCACTTGAATCTTCAATCATTCTGAACTATATATATATATATATCTTTGGTTCAACTCATTATGAACTCTTAGTATGAACATTCCAATGACAAAACAATGGCGAACTATCGAAATTTGAGAATAGAAAAACAAATATGAAAAACTAAAATTATTCTGCCAAAAAAAACAATCATAAAAGAATATCCAAATGTATAAATATATGTCCAGCTGTACAGTACGTATCATTTTTATATTATTTGGACAGCATTACATTTTTTTGTTAATACCAACAACTAAAATTATCCGTACTTTCTACTATAAAAATCTCATATGTAGATTTACATTATACGCATGATACAAAACTTATTGCATTGTATAGCCGATGATTATACAATAAGCTACACAAAGATTGTTAACTATGTCCAAAGCATTGTGGTCAAGCGGTAAGGAGACGGATTTGGAACGCCAATACGTTATAAGTTCGATCCACTTATTGGGCGAAACTCCAACACATTGTTTTTAGATATCCATACGGATATGAATCTTTGCTTTCGATTCATTTGCATAACTATAAAAAAAGTCTAAGAATCTATTCGTAGACTACATCTCTTCATGAAGTAGTTTGAACTCTTTCATAGATATGTGATTTACTCTAAATTATATTAAAAAAAAATTGTTTTAATTTTTTTTTTTTAAAGATTCAATTACGTTGTTACCAAACTTTTGGAAATTTAAATAAATTTTTTTGGTGGAAATTACATGTTTATTGCTTTAGAAAAGAGTGTTATTATCACACATATAAAAACAAAAATATTAATGTCAGAAAGCAAAGGTGTCTCGCAAGCAGGGAAAAAAAAAGACAGTACGAAGATGATGAGTGCCTTGGAAACAGACACGTGGGCTAAGAGGTCCCACGTAAGCTGATTTATGAGCAGCAGTCCAACTTGGCACTTGTAAGATTCTCTGTGTTTCCAGATGAGTGGTCCCCACTTTTTAAAAAACTTAATTATATATATTCGTACACGTTTCTAATTTTAGTAGAACAACTTCAATTTCGAACCAAACACTATTCTAACCCGGATTCTTTGTATGGACATCAATCACCCACCTTCTTATCATCTTATGGTTATTAATTAGTTTGCTAAACCGAGTATTATATGTAAAAAGGTGACAATAATTATTAAGTGAATTTAATAAATATCCTAACTAAGAAAGTTTTCTAATGGAACTTGAGCGTAAAGTTGTAACAAATAATGATGGTAGACAAAAAAAAAAAAATAAAAAAAAATAAAAAAAAATAAAAAAAATAATGATGGTAGACAAACATACTAATTTCGTGGCAAATTAAATAACATTTGTAGAATCTGGAAAACATTTACAGTTTCATATATCGGTGGAAAAGGTTGTTTTTTTGAACTTTTGACTTTGTTTGTGATGATGGTGTGACTATATAGTAGAATGTTATAAAAAAGTTGAAAACTGAATCTTGAGAAAGAAGCTAATTCCAAGAGCTAACCTTCCTGTTACTTATTTATTTTGGTCAACGTTCTTAAATTCATCCAATCACGCGGCGAAAGCTATAATAGCACTTGTTTATTTTCTATTTTCTTACTACTAGTATTTTGTTTTTTGAAACAAGAAACAAAGAAAAAGGGTAAAGTGTGGAAAAACGGCAGGGGTAAAAAGGTCAGAGGAAGAAATAGAGTGAAAGAGTAGAAAAGAATCCACGCGGAAAGACAGCTGTTCCCATGTTGCCATGTTGGAATAACTCTATGGGTCCCACTTGACACGGTCCCACACTCCTCCCAAAATTCCATTTTCTTCTCATCTAATTTCGCCGCCTTTCCCTTCTATTTATCGCAATTTTTCATATTTCGAGGATACAATTTCTGTTACGGATTTGGGTAAACAAAAATATTTTATCGTGTATTAGGAATTTAAACATTGTATATATTTGTTAACAAGTGTAATGTAGTATGTAATTTTAACAATGGAGAATTTTCACTAATAATTAAATACGAAATAACTATTAATCCATATAAATAATGCAAAAAATGTAAATAATTTCAATTGTACCAGTAAATAGCAGTCTAAAATAAAATTATGATGGTTTAGTTGGTGAAGGTGAATAATTTTTCATGAAACTGGGTGGCTAGAATTCAAAATTTCCCAATCAATAATTGTTTAAAACCAATTTATTATAGTGGTTACTCTACGACTGAAAACACCAAAAGTTGAACATTTTTATTTTAGTTTCGAGTAGGTTTTGAGTATTTTTTATCATAAATGGTAAAAACATCCACATTTTCACACAATTCGGTAATTACAGTATGCTTTGATTTAGAATCTGCAAACTATACAGTCTATAGAAAACGGTTTAATACGTTTGTCAAAAATAAATAAATAGTGGTTTAAATTAAAACTACAAAATTACCAAAACGTGCATGAGTTTATGAGAGACTATTCGTGTCGGCTGTAGTTTGACACATTAGTCGCGAAGTAGGTCATACGTGCTGCATTATTAAAACCTTTGGATTTTTAATTTTTAATAATTAATTATTAATTACGAATGAATAATGACGTGGCTAATTCGGTGCAGGCCACAATTTTATTGTAGTGGCACTACACTACAACACTTCCTCTTCTTCTCTCCTCCTCCTCATATTTATTATTACTCTCTCTCTCACACAGAGAGAAGAAAATAAAAATAAAAAAATTTAATGAGAGAAATTAATTCAAAAAATTCGGCAACATAATCCGAGAAGGGTTTGGTGAGTACCGGCGGTGGATCCGACGGAGATATGGCGAAGACTGGTGTTTTCGATTCGGATCCGACGGCGATTGCGAAGGCGATTGCGAAGGCGAAGGAACTGAAGCGTGAGATGAAGAAACTGCTGAGGAGCATCGAGGAAGAGGATGATTTGGGCCTTCAGACAATCGATCAGTTGCAGGAGGCTTTGTCTGCTTTTAAACAGGCGACGATGAGGAAGATGGCGAAATCTTCTTCTCTGGAGATGCTCGAGACGGTGTCTTGTCCTGACGAGTTTCGTTGTCCTCTCTCCAACGACCTCATGCGGGATCCCGTCGTTTTGGCTTCTGGTCAGGTTAGTGACGTCACATTCTGATTTGGTTTCTCTTCTAGGGTTTTGAATTTTCTCTTCCCTTTTGCTCTCTGTTAGGTTGGTGACCGAATATTTTGGATTTTTGGGGGATTTTGATTGGCTTGAAACTTTTCATTTGAGTTTCTCGACGGACGGAGAAAATCCGTTTCGGAGCCTCTCAGGTTTCATGAAATTCTTGCTTTATGTCGGCAGGAAAAAAAAAATCAGTAAAATTGATATTCGCATAAATTGGAATCTCAGAATGAACAAAAAATTTGATCTTAGAAGATAATTCTGCATTTTTCTTCTTAAAAGTCCCTCGCTGGTTTAACAATATCCCCAGAAATCGAATATAAGTATAATCGAATTGAGATTTCCATCTTGTGTGTGTGTTTTTGCAGACATACGACAAGCCATTCATCCAGAGATGGTTGAGCTCAGGCAACAGAACATGTCCCAAGACTCAGCAAGTTCTGCCTCACACAGCTTTAACTCCCAATCTTTTAATCCGTGAAATGATCTCAAAATGGTGCAAGAAGGTTGGGCTAGAGACAACGACTCAATATCAATCCAATCTTGTAAATGAAGAGAAAGCTGTCACAAGATCAGATCGTGAGATCTTCAATTCCTTGCTCTGTAAAGTCTCGTCTTCGAACCTTCAAGATCAAAAATCAGCTGCCAAGGAGCTAAGACTTCTGACCAAGAAAGGCACCGAGTTCCGAGCCCTTTTCGGCGAATCTTCAGATGAAATCACTCGCTTAGTGAATCCCTTGTTACGAGGGTCAAACCCAGATGAGCATATTCAGGAAGATGTGATCACAACGTTATTGAACATATCCATACATGATGACAGCAACAAGAAGCTCGTCTGCGAAAACCCTAATGTGATCCCTCTCCTGATCGATGCATTGAGGCGTGGAACGGTAGCCACTAAAAGCAATGCAGCTGCGGCGATCTTCACTCTTTCTGCACTCGATTCGAACAAAGTACTCATAGGGAAATCCGGAATCCTGAAACCGCTTATCGATCTACTAGAAGAAGGGAATCCATTGGCTATCAAAGATGTAGCTGCAGCGATCTTCACTCTGTGTATTGCCCATGAAAACAGGAGCAGAGCCGTGAAGGACGGAGCTGTTAGGGTTTTAGGTAAGAAGATCTCAAATGGGTTGTACGTCGATGAGCTTTTAGCTATATTGGCAATGCTTGTTACTCACTGGAAGGCTGTGGAGGAATTGGGCGAGCTCGGTGGGGTTTCTTGGTTGCTGAAGATAACTCGAGAGAGCGAATGCAAGCGAAACAAAGAGAACGCGATTGTGATACTGCATACTATATGTTTCAGTGACAGGACAAAGTGGAAGGAGATAAAAGAAGAGGAAAATACGCATGGAACGATAACAAAGCTTGCGCGTGAAGGAACCTCAAGGGCACAGAGGAAAGCAAATGGGATCTTGGATAGACTGAGGAAAGCTATGAATCTTACGCACACAGCCTGAGAGAATGCCCTTAACATCCACAATGTAAATTATCTTAATCCTTGCTATTCTGTGTTATTTGGGTTCTTTCTTTGGCTTTCAGAATTTTTGTAAATTATTCATATCTTTAGGATCTGAATAATATTATATGCTTTTCGTATATGAGTAGAAATCTGTGTGAATAGTTTTTTCGTTTGATGTTTTCTGGGGAATCAATAAAATCAATGTTGGCTTTATTCGGCTGTGAATGCCTTGGTCAACAAGTAACTGTGTAGCTTTCGTCTGTTTCTTGTATAAATACATTTATTAAAGTACATAGAAAGGCTGTCATGTCGTGTTCTTCACATCACCAAGAACCACAAAACAAATCAATTCCACGAGTTTTCATTGCGAACAAAAGAGTTCATTACAGAGTCACGAGTTTTTATTGTTTATGATGTGATTTCTGTCATATATGTAATGTATTAATGTAATGTGACGTAATAGCCGTATGACATTTTTTAATATAAAACACAGACAATTTTAAAATATTTATAAATAAGTACATTTTCTTATGTATAAAGTGTTTTGACTTATTAAAAATTACTAATAGGATGATCATTTTTATATATGTAAAATATTTTAACGGGATGGGTTTAAATAGTATAATATTAATTTTTTTTCCCTACTTCACAAGAAAAGGCATAATGTAAGTAATGATAAAATCACATGGATTTCGTTTGTAAGATTGCTTCGACGTTAGAATTGAATCACGAAATTGCCAAAACTCGTGATTCGTAATAATTACGGTTCAATATAGATGAAGAAGTCCAGAACCTTGTGGTCAGGTGGTAAGAAAACGGACCTGGGACGCTAACACGTTTCAGGTTCGATCCACATGCTGCGTAAAACTATAACACATTGTTTCCGGACACCCACACGGATATGAGTCCATGCTTTCGGGCCCATTTGCATATCCGGAGAGAGGGTCTATCCGTGGACTGCACCTTCCCCAGGAGATTAATCTGGATCATTTCATAGACCTGAGATTTATCCATGAGTTATAAAAAAAAAAAAATAAATAATATATGAAGAAAGTTGGAAACGGAATATTTAATAGAGAGGATAGAATGTGGATCCGTCCTAAACCACTCTTTGGTATTCCTCTCACCCAACTTTCACAGAAAAGCCAAGTAAAGAAAGAATTTGATTCTTCCAACTTTTTATCCACAAGAAGTAACGTTTACAAATAAATGGATTTTTATTCTATGGATAAAAAAAGAACGAATCCAAATAATCCACAATGGATTGGTGGGCTTAACATTTACGTGTCCCCATTGGAATCATATATATAAGGAAAATGTGATTTTACGGTTTTGGCAAAAAAATATGATTTTACGATTTTGACGGAAAAATATGATTTTACGGTTTTGGCGGGAAAATGTGATTTTACGGTTTTTGTGAGAAAATATGATTTTAAAATTTTGGCGGAAAAATATAATATTGCAGTTTTGGCGGAAATATGTAGTTTTATAGATTTTAGTCATTTGACAAAAATATGTGGTTTTTACGATAAACACAATTTTGCGGTTCTCACAAAAAACATGATCTACATTGTATAGCAAATATTTTAAAATCATAAACCTCATTTAGGGCTAGCCCTCTTTAAACCCTTTCAACATTAAGCTCGGCCCTGATTGAGTCCTAAATTTTCCAGAGAATAAAAAACAGAGCCAGAGTTTTTAGTTTATTTTCAGAGCCAGGGCCAGCCCTAAAAAATTGAGCCCTTATTAACATCCTTATATTCAAGTACCCAAGATATCCGCCTTATTATTAGGCAGAATTGAGAATTCATTCATAACTTTTAATGTATCTATCTCATCATTTCATTAATTGCCTAATAAGAACAATAATTACTACTATTGGAATCAGTATTTTTTTCATAACAAAAAAAAAACTCGGATTTTAGATCCATAATCTTTTTGGGCCGGCGACCAAATCAGATTAATTAATCGAACTCTTGAATTCTCTGAATTAATCAATAAACTTAAACTTCAATCATTTCTCTGAATTAATCAATTAACTCTTGATTTCCACAAACCATGGGCATCTCTTCTCTTAAAAGAACTTACAGCTTTTGTCTTTTTGTGAAGTTGAACCACAATGTACCAAATTCTAAACGAGACTTTCAACCATATTTCAAAAATTCAAATTTTCAACAAAGACAATAGATATGACATGAGACGTAGCCTGTACCTCTACAATAGGGATGTAATTTATTCAGCATCACAATTACTATTATAGTAATATTCGGTTAGTGCCCGGAGATCGCGTATTTATTTCATTTAGAAAACGTCTTATTAATGTAAAGTTTACACAAAAACTAGTAATATACTTTTACCGAAATCAAAAGAGTTTTAATTTTAGTTATTTTTTTTTTCATTTTCCAATGGCGGCTTACGCTATAAACAATGGTGGAGATTAATAGTTTAATACGAGGGTGTTAGAAAGGTAGTTGCTAACTCCATATTGAATTCAAGTTTTGTGACGATTGATGCAATTATGAAACTATGTGTCTAATGTTTAACTTAGTTAAACTGATCTTAATATAAATGTGTGTGGTTTATTGTGTTTGATTATAATTAACTTCATGCATGTTTTATGTTTCTAACATCTCTAAATTTAGGAAATTAAAAAAATTAATTCCATTTCATGACTGAAACTTTTCACAGCTACAAGAGAATCAAGGCCACGTCTGGAGTATGAGATTGTAGAGGAACAACATTATGATTCTTGTTTGGACTTTCCTCCATGGCTAAACAAAGTCTGCGTGTGCGTGTGTGTGTTATATATATAGGCTAAACGGTATGCCAATGTGTGCAAAAACAAATATATATATATACACACCGCAAAGAATCTTACACTGGAAACATTGGCAAGCCATAAACACACGAAACTGGAAAAGTTAAACGAACCGGTCTGTTTTGGTCAGTCACTGAGTACTTAATCTCCACTCTTCCGCTTCATTGTGTGTATGTTAGACCCCATCATTTGAATCAACAACCCACTTTGTAAGCCCAGACATGTTTGTCTAGATAAGCAGCCACTGCCTCTTTGATAGCCAGATTTGGTACGAGCTTGGACGGTTCGATTTTTTCACGCGTTATAGGATCAAACTTCCCCACCTAGCAAGTGGTTTCAACGACCAAACCTTAACAGGAATGAAAACAAAAAAAGAGACCAATGCTACAGCAAAGAGCGATGATAATGCCAACCTTCTTAATATGTTCAAGGATTGCTGCTCTTTCATATGTAACCCCACTTGGAGAAATCACAGGATCTCGGAATATCTCAAGTGTAATGTTGCAACACAAATAATCTGGCACCTGAAAAAATGAAATTGACCTCAAATTTGAACAGAAAAGGGTTCTTATAAAAAGCTTCTAAAGAAAAGTTAATGCACCTCAGTTGGTTTGTCGTCTTCTGCAGCTTTCTCAAACACTCGATCAAGAGCTTTCAATCGCTCAGTATGGGAAGAATAGTCTTCTTCCGAGGATTCTTCTGTTCGAGACATATCTAAAGCACGTTGTTGATTAAGAGCAGCCTCACAAGCTTCCCTAAGACGAACATGAATAGTTCCATAAAGCCACAGTAAAGCATAGTTCCAAGTAGAATGTTTGCACAGTATTAAGAAAGAGACAGAACCTACTTCAAACCATTCAATTCCCATGAGCGCCTCGCAGAAACCACTTCCCACTCCATGTACTTCGCTTTAGCAAGCTCTTCCCATATTTCTTCTACCATATATCCTGTTGGATTTGCACCCCTTCCAAGATCTAAAGCCTATATGAAACGGAGCCACATGAAGTTATCAAAATTATTGTTCTGTAGTAATTGATGATTTCAATAAATTAACCCATCCCTTGTGGTTTTTCTCAATACAACCAGTGTCCATAGTATCCAGAACGACAACTTTCAAAAGAAAAAGATGGGGACTAAAGTGGTACATTACATCTTCTTTAGATGCTTGCAAACTACACTACTTCGGGTGAAGGTTACAGCATAAGAAAATCATGTCCACTAATAACCTTTATAGACAAAGCTTAGGACAAAAAAAGATCATACCCTTTGCAACTCTTTGACTCCATCAGCATATTCTTTCCTCTGCAATAATGCAAGTCCTAGCATGTAGTGGGCCTGCGACAGATCATAAGTGTAAAATCCCCATATATAGCACACCAAAAAAAAAAAAACTTAGATTCCATATATAGCACACCAAACAAAAGAGAAACCGTCTAGATATAACCAAAAGAATCAAACCTTGACAGAATTGTGCTCAAGCTGAATAGCTTTGCGACAATCCTCTTCAACCCTAGTCCAATCCCTGAATTTGATGCCAGGCACCCACAAGCAAACAAGGAAAACATAAACAACAAGATGAACATTAAACTATTTAGGCATCAGAACTGATCAGAAGTATAAATTTATTTGACAGAGCATACATACTTTCGCTTCATGTGGCAAAGAGCTCGATTTGTCCAATAAACAGGAACTTTTGGGGACAAGGTTATCGCCTTTAATATCAAACAAAGATGATACGAAAATCAAGAAATAGCAAATGAATAAGTGATCGTAGCAACTCGATGACGTCAACATCTCCGCAAACTGATAACTTATCAATGAACACATCACGATTCCTAAATTCCAACTGTAAACAGCCTAAACAATTGTATTCTCGAGTACACTCCATCTAAACAGAATTTGGATTGAATTATGATTTGATTATAAATAAATTGCCCAATTTCGAGATTCTATCCAAAGGTTTATTCCTCCACGCAGATCTAAATCAAATTCTAGGGATACGCCCAGAAAACAAAACCCTAACGATGAAATAAGAGAAGGAGCGTGAAAAGCTAGTGACAGCCATGTACCTCGGTATAAGCATCAATGGCGGCACCAAAACGTTCTTTCTTAAAGCAACTGTTACCGTCTTCCTTTAACCGCTCGGCTTGTTTTGCCGCCATGGCGGAGACCGCGCCTGGAACCATCTAAGCCAATCCGATAGAAACGAATCGCTTCTCCTTTCTTTACTCCTCTCTATGTACCTCCGGCGACGCGTGCGTAGAATCTCCCTGAGTGTTTCAGAAGAGAAGAAGCCGCGAAATTTCTCAATGAAGGAGACAAGAAAAGCAAAAGGTAATCGACATTTTAAAGTACTCGGTCATCGAAGGAAATGGAAGACTCTTTACCGGGTCAGCCCAACAAGACTTGGGGCAAATTCCGGGTCGTAAAGTTTATGATTAAACGGCGTCGCCTTTTCCCCGGGGCCCTTTTTAAAAACCGATCCTTGGTTGTAAATTGTTTAATTAAATCTTCCATATATAACAAATTTTTATATTAACTTAAAGTTGCACGTAAAATCAAAAAAAAAAAAAAATCAGACAAAACCAATAAAAGTACTACTTGGTTATCTGAAGACTGAAGTTGGATACATCCACTCTTAACTTAACACTTGGCATTTTTATAATTACAATGATTTCAGCCCAGGGCAAAAAAACTTTGACGAGACATTTGTAGGCAAGTATACAGTGTTTGTATATTCCAAGTCCTGGAACGTAACAAAAGAAGAGAACTCGAACAAAGAATCAATTTTTTTACTCGTCTTCTTGGCTTCTCAACCTAGCCAATCTGTACGTTGGGTAACAACAACATCCAGTTGAGAAGCACGCTCAACAATATCCTTCCTCTTCTTCGTCGATACATTGTGCGCAATCACCGCACAGTAAGTCCTGTAAACCAGTTCCAAGACCAATGTGAAGCAAGCAACTTTTTATTACAAAAGTAAGAGTTACCATTTAAAGGAGACGGATATGGATGTTTGTACATACCGATTATGCATCATAAGCAGCTCAAGCTCTTTGGCATTATGGACTACAAATTTATTGAACCCATTTGGGAGATAGTGACATATCCAATGCTTGGCATCAATGCACATCCTTTGAACTTTCTTCTTACACGCGAATCAATACCCTTTGGTCAAAAAAAAAAAAAAAAAAAAAAACCCTTTGGTCTCCTCCAGCTTTCCTGTAATTCCCATAAGAAAAAAACAAAAATATCAATCTATAAACCATCGAAAAATCTTTAGATGTGTACATGATAGACAAAACAACATTAGATGTTTCAGGAGATTTAAGTATCAAAACTGATTTTCGAGTTTCGATGTTTTTCACTTCGATTGCTTCTTAAGCATCTAAATGATTACAATATTCCGAAATAAGCAAATGAGCAGTATATGAACAAACCAGAACAAATCTTGACGGTCACTCTGTGGCCTAATGAACTTTTGGGCGCGTTTCTTGACCATCTTCTTTGTCAGCAATGGAACCGCCATGATTCCTACATGGATCAAGAGTTGAGCAATTAGAAATTCCTTTACTAAATCACATGGACTATAGCATAATTTCAGAGAATTGCGACGAGTAATAACGAAAATTAAAAAAAAAAATGAACGAAATTACAAGGAATAAAAACTGATGGTGATTCAAACCAAATTTACGACGATGGTACCTGATGAACAAAGCTGCGTTTGCTCGCGAAAACCCTAACTGAGCGAGGGAGAATCGAAGTTTAGTTTTTCTAAGAACGTATATATGAAGGATAACGTAAATATGGGCCCAGAGCCCATTATATTTTGAATTTGAATGAGCTATTAGCCCAAATATAATCGGCTACAAAATGAAAGAAGTTTTGTGTATCTTTAATGTCAGTCATCGTGGATTATCCAAAACTTACAAATACTTTACTTATTTTGTAATGATCGATGAGTTATACTTTATTTTTGTTTTTCTATAGATTTGTAGATTTGATATATTATTAATTTCTATGCCAATATATCATCTTTTCTTTTTATCCATTTTTTAAAAAAAAAATGATGAGGAATCTTATGTTCCTCAAATATTTTACCATTTACAAGTAATTTTTGTTCATTGTGGATGCTATACTATTTCATAATATTCTTATTTTTTTTGAAAAATTATAGAACAAAAATGTTCCTCCCACAATTTTGAAAAGGAACAATGAAGGACAATAAATAAATTCATTTTTTATTATTAAATAATTTTAAAAATAGTTGTTATGATAAGATTTGCAT
>OVAY01000356.1:0-65440 GCA_900406395.1 Kernera saxatilis
TTTTTTAAAATTAAAATTTAATTATATAATTAAATTATATTAAAATATTAATTTTTTTTTGTTTGAAATTTTTTTAAAAGTTTTCATTGATGGAGATACTTTTATAACCTAAGTAAAATCAAAAAAAAAAAAACCAGAATCGTAAAACATTACAGAAATATTAAATATTATAAAAGGATATGATTCGAGCTAAGTAAAAAATAGAGATGGTTTTGTTCAGCTTTGTGTAGTAATATATGCAAAAGGTTTATTAACAAAAAAAAAAAGTTAGTTATAGTTAGTAGAAAATTAATTGTCCATGTTATTATCAAAAAATTAATAACAATAATAAATTATCCATGGTTTGCTTTTCAAAAATACTATATTTTAATTTTTTTTTTTTAAATATAATCATAATTTGTTTTTTCTAAAATACCAATTTTAGTTGTATTTTTTAAAAATATCATAAAATTCAAACTAAACCTTAAATTCATAATTCTATTCTAAACCTTCAAAATTAAACTTTAAATTTTCAAACTAAATTCTAAACCAAAAATAATAAACCAAAAATAATAATTTTAAAAATTTTAAAATTTATTTTTAGTTTTATGGTATTTTTAAAAATTAAAAACTAATTGTAATATTTAAAAAAAAAATAAAGTATGATATTTTAAAATATTTCTCTATTTTTATCTCTTTTCTACTCTATCTTATTCAATATGTTAATTTCTACACAAAAATTTTAAGGAAACAAAATTAACCAAATTTTTTTTTTTTAATTAACCAAAAATTTATTGAATAAAACATATAATCTATTATAATACTATTAAGAATCGGAAAAAAATTACTGAAATTAAAAAACAAATTGGGAAAGACGTGAAAGCATAGGTTGGTACTTTCAAACAACGCCATTTACTGAATATCACTCATATACTCAAATGGAATCGTATCTTGTAGCTACAAATTGATAAATCAAGGAAAAATAATGGAAATGAAGTAAATTATACTATATTAATATATGCTCGTTTTATCTTAAAAAAATGTATTTATCTGTTGAAAAGGTTTTAGAGAGAAACACGTGAGTCATCATGAAAACAGTGGTCGGGGGTCGCTTTCGTGTAACATAGAGACATTAATTACAAAACGAAATCCCTTAGAGCATTTTCATCCGAGTTTTTCACAAATTTTATCATTAAAAATTTAAAATAATAAAAAAAACCTTCCAAAACTCTATAAAAATCTCATAATACATGTCTTTTTTTCATTAATTCATATTTTTTAAAAATTAAAATTTAATTATAAAACTAAATTATATTAAAATAATAATATTTTTTTTTCTAAGAATTTCTCATGGATGAAATACTCTTAATATACATATATACACACTCATACACATGCCACATAAGAATACGTATACCCATGACGTGTCCACGAATATATATACGCCTCAATTTTCATTTCGGTCTTTATACTCTTTACAAATTTAGTTAAAACTAATATCCAACTCTCAAAGAACACACCATGGAAGAAGAGCAACCTCCGGCCAAGAAACGAAACATGGGGAGATCGAGAAAAGGTTGTATGAAAGGTAAAGGCGGTCCAGAGAACGCCACGTGTACTTTCCGTGGAGTTAGGCAAAGGACTTGGGGTAAATGGGTCGCTGAGATCCGTGAGCCTAACCGTGGCACCCGTCTCTGGCTCGGCACTTTCAATACCTCGGTCGAAGCCGCGATGGCTTACGATGAAGCCGCTAAGAAACTGTACGGACACGAGGCTAAACTCAACTTGTTGCACCCACAACAACCACCAGTAAATATGAACTTGTCTTTTTCGGGCCACGGGCCGGGTTCTTGGGGTTATAAGCTAGATACGGTTCGTGGGTTGGACCTTGGTCTCGGCCCGTCAAGTGAGTCACGCGGTTCGTGGTCGAGGAGTTTTAGTTTTCTACAAGAAGATGATAATCATAATTATAATCGATGCTTATCTTCAAGTGGGTCGAATCTTTCTTGGTTATTACCTAAACGAAGTAATTCACATGATCAAGAAAGTGTTAATGCTGCGAGTGGTTGCGGCGGTGAAGGCGGCGGCTTAACGTTTTCGACGAAGTTGAAACCGAAGAACTTGATAATGACTCCGAATTATGGATCATCAAATGGAGTTTGGTCTAGGTTTCTTGTCGGGCAAGAAAAGAAGACGGAATATGACGTGTTATCGTCGTGTGGCTCGTCGGACAATAAGGAGAGTATGTTGGTTCCTAGTGGCGGCGGAGAAGGGATGCAGAGGCCGGAGGTGGAGGAGGGAACAGGGTATTTGGAGATAGACAATCTCTTGGAGATTGATGATTTGGGTTTGTTGATTGGCAAAAATGGAGATTTCAAGAATTGGTGTTGTGATGAGTTTCAACATCCATGGAATTGGTTTTGAGAGTTTAATTTATTTTGTTATTATTATTTATGATTTTATCATAAATATCTCTTAAACTCGATTTAGGATTATTTATACATCAATCGTGGGGTCTTTTTTTTTCTTGTAGTTCCTATGTGTGTAAATAGGTTTGAGCATGTTTTGAATTCGCCTGAACGATATATGTAAAATGAAAATTAATAGATTTAAAGTTCGCTCCGAATGATTACTATAGATACTATAGATAGAATCTGATAACACTAAATGTTGCAAGGTTTTGACAGTCTCTTTATCAATTGGAAGATGCATTGGATTTTATAGTCAATTCTTTTTTTTTTTAGTTCAGCCGATGCAGTTGTGACACTATCGTCATTTCACGAATGTTCATGTTCTCTTCTTTTTTTTTAATAGACAATTTCCCATGATTTGTACAGCAACGTACACACTCATTCGAGCACATCTCCTACATATTGATGTAGTTGCATCACTTGGACTCATCAAGATGATGACAGATGTATGAAGAACTACATAGAGATGTTTTCGTAAGAGGATATGAAAAGTAAAACCAACAAATTTGTAGTTTTTTATACATTCTACAAGCCATTGGTGTAGCTGTAGGAGTTTTTTTGTAACCAGATTTTTTAAAGAGAATGTCCACGTATTTGTGTTTAACACGTCTATTCGAGTCTCAGCTGGATATCACCATTTGTGTGTGGTGTTGATACCAAAGAACATTGAATGTAAACAAGTTATATATAGTACTTGTTATTACTCTCTAATGATCATGTATCACAGTATCAGACTCTTATCTCATTGTTTCCTGCAGACAACATATCCTCAAAAAAGAAACAGACAGATTGATACCACAAATCCTTAAGACTTCTATAATGCATCATTAAGACTGCTGATGTTTTCGAGCTCACAAACTTGAACTTACCATTATCAATAAACAGCTTCGTCACATGAGTTATCATCATCATTCACATCTAGATCAACATCATCACCAAAATGGTCATCGCATAAATCTTCGTCTGTGGGATCTTCCCTAACATGTTCACAACCAGTTTCTTCTACTATAACCAAAGGCAACTTCAGAGGTTGCTCTGGCAATTCCTGGAAGAATGAATTCATTACCATGAAGCGGAAGACCTGTAATAACTGGCTTTTTTCTCTCTTTATGTCTGCGCTTAGTAGCTTCTCAAGCAATGTAGGTTTTCTCGGCGTCATGGAAGATTCTTGAGATGAATTTTTGTCTTGGAACCTTGGTTTCTTACTGAACTTGTCTTTTTCACCATGTCTTCTCTTATTATGTCTATTACTCTGGAATCTTCCCTTTTTGCCATCCTTGTATTGAAATTGTCCATTGTTGTCTCCTTTAGCTTGTTCATCTATATTGGATAAATAATGTGAAGGAACTTCCGCAACTTCAACACCTAACTCAGCCTGCTTTGCTAAAACTTCCTGGAGTTGCTACAATGCAAAAAAAAAAAAAAAGGCCATAAGGTAAGAAGAAAATGCTAATTGGAAGAAGAATTACGAGTAGACTATGGGAAGATTATAATAAGCCTAGTGATATGAATGATCATTAATGATGATCTTAATGGCGATTTGAGCTCCAAGAAGATTAATGAAGATGCTGATCTTAATGGTGATTTGAGCTTCATGAATTACTTGTTAACAAATATAATTTTAGTATTCATATTTTTACACCATATAACAGATCAGGTATAGCTTCTTTTCACCCTTTCCTAAAATTTCCGTATAAGATGTGGACAAATTAAGGGGAAGACCAAAATAAAGGCTACCTGACGACGCATTTTTGCTTCCTCGTCAAGGTTGCAGTCTGAAACATTTTTCTTTACTTTCTGCAAATAGGCAACTGAGCATTCAATATTTGCCCCAAAAGAGTAAATTTCAAGAAATCAAAGGCGGTGGAAGAGAGAGGCTACTCTAACCTTTTCAACATTGAGTTTCGTTGGATAATTCTTACGCCGAGCTGCACGCCATTGCTGAACTTCTTTTGAAGTATAGAACAAAGCAGATGATCTTCTCTTGGTGAAAAATAACATCAAAAGAATAATATTAGAGACTGGACCCAATGAGCTGACATAAACTTGAACAAAAACGGTAACAAAATATTTAATCCAGATAATAATGCTAACCAATATTAAGAGTTATATGGATCATATTGCTTTATGAACGTTAAATGCAGTAAATCAAACAGCAAGGTGCTACGATATTGAGACCTGGCACTACCTTTTCTTCTCCTTAGCTATGTTACCGGCATCAGATCCATCGAGCCCAGTTACCATCTTATTATGGTTCCCTGTAAATGAAGTAAGAAATTTGAGGTAGGGAATACAGAAATATTGGCAATACCAAGGATTATACACAAACATTACTAAATTGATGTACTAAAGAGATGTGGAAAATCTTCTTTTCTAATGCTACTTTTATTAGCTAATATATTCCAGTACATCAACAACATCAGAGCGTGTAGATAGATACTAATAGTCAACAATCTTTGCCCTAATGATATTGACATTGATATTTCCAAGGGAAACTAAGAGAGTTTGAAGTTTTTACCACTTTGACAAAAATTCTTACAATTTCACAATCAGAGACGTGATTTAATGGAAATGGACTAACCTTTGCCCATATGATCCTTATTGAACCCAAACTTTTTCTTTCCATTATCTGGCTGATGCAACTGAGATCTCTGGAATCTACAATAACTCAGAATACATATAAACCAAGATTATCTCAAACAAATAATTGAAAGGTGAGAAAGTAGTAGGAACTTACCCTTGACCTGGGCCTTTGAATTTCTGTTGTTTTGTAAATTTATTTCGAAAATTATTCCCTTTAAAACCAGAACCATTGGTGTTGTTGGCAATTTCTACGGACTGCCCCTGTGGAAGCTCAAGTTAACTAGAAGAACAATAAATACTGGAAATGGCTTAGACAAGTCTCTTTCTCTCTCGAGAGAGAGAAGAGATAAGAGAACAAGCAAAAGGAAACAAGGAGTATCACCTGTGGTCTTGGCTCTGAGAAACCCGGAGGCTGCAGTTGGTGATTTTGATGGGAAGTTGGAACTGGAGGATACGGAAGGGAGTTAAAGGAATTAAGCTGTGGTTGAGAAGTGAAACCAGCAGATTCAAGAGGAGGCTGAAAAAAGTTGGGCTGAACTAGGGGCATTGAGTGACCCATGAGATTATTATTAGCAACTGCAAACTGAAGATTCCCCAAGAGGCTTGGAAGCAACTGGTTGATATGGTTGGGCAAACCAAACTGGTGAAGTTGTTGTTGTTGTTGTTGCTGTTGTTGCTGTTGTTGCTGTTGTTGCTGTTGAGACATATTGGAGAGATTATTAAAGAACTGGGGATGTATTGGCATATTAGGCATTGGAATCGGATTGTTCATGTGACCCATCATTGGATTACTCATCATCTGGGAATTCATCATCCCTAATTGATTAGATTCAACTGGATTCTGATACCCATTAAGTTGGTGGTGATTAGAATATCCATAGTTCTGCAGATAACAAGCGAAAACAGAGATATCGATACAAAAATCCTTGATTTTGTGGTGGAAAAGAGATTTTGATGGAGTGAAAGGGAGACAGACCTGTTGTTGTTGCTGTTGATGTTGCTGTCGCAGTGGGCGAGCTTGAGGCTGGAAGGCGTTGAACGGAGGTCGCATCTTTCGTCTTGAACGATTTCGCTCTGCTAGGGTTTAGGGGTTTAGGGCTACTTGTGAACTCCAATAACTCTTAGCTTAACTCTCTGCTCAGTGACAAATCGAGGCGATGGGTAAGTACGAACAAGCAAAATCAGGGCGAAATCAAATTGAAACGATGATCGGTGGAAGAAATTGGCTACCTTGAAGCGTAGATTTCGTCGGCGTGGAGCTACATATGGCGAGTCACACGACTGTATTGGAGTGAAAACCTAATTTTATATGACTTAAAAAAAAATAAAAAAAAAGTTGTCTCATTCTCTTAATTGAACCGGAGTCAGACAGATTGTCCACGTGGCTGACAGTTTGTTTTGTTTTTTTTTTTTTGAGAAAACAGTTTTTTTTGTTTGTTTCAAACATAATAGTTCTAAACTTCTAGTCTATCTTCAATCCATAAACGAAAATATGATTTTGCAGTTTTAGCGAGAAAATGTGATTTTTGCGGTTTTGATAGAAAAATGCGATTTTATTGTTTTGGTGGAAAAATGCGATTTTGCGGGTTTGGCGGAAAATGCGATTTTACGGTTTTGGCGAGAAAATGCTATTTTACGGGTTTGGCGGGAAAATGTGATTTTGCGGTTTTGATGGGAAAATACGATTTTTTGTTTTGCGGGAAAATGTGATTTTAAAGTTTTGACGGGAAAATGCGATTTTGCTGTTTTGGCGAGAAAATGTGATTTTACGGTTTTGGTGGAAAAATACGATTTTACGGTTTGGCGGAAAAATGTGTTTTTGCGGTTTTGGCGGGAAAATGCGATTTTGCGGTTTTGGCGAGAAAATGCGATTTTGCGGTTTTGGTAGGAAAATACGATTTTGCGATTTCGGCAGGTAAAATGCAATTTTATAGTTTTGGCGGAAAAATGCGATTTTGCGGTTTTGATGAGAAAATATAATTTTACGGTTTTGTCATAAATACTCAGTTTTGTGAATTTGGCAAAAAAAAAATTATTTTATAGTTTTGGAAAAACGCAATTTTACAATTTTTTGTTTTGTTTATGTAAGGATATTTTCGTTCTTTTAAATTTTTAAATTTATTGGATGTATCTGGAAGATTCATCCGGATAAAGATGCACCGATTTGGCTCATCCAGATGAGTTTTGAAAATTAGTGTAACTTTTTAAAACTCATTCAGATGATCCATCTGGATGATGTTCATTTTTGACACTAAACGAACATCAATAAACATCTTCATCCAGATGGTCCATCTGGATGAGCAAACGAACAAGCCATATAGAATTAAATTTTAGATATTTCAATTTAAAGAATAATCATCCTTACTAAAAAAATTGAATTTGGAGCATAAAATAACCAATTCTCTTATACTATCATTAAATCACAATTTTTTTGGTAACGTTACTGACAATTAGACTATTGTCCGGAATATATTTAGAACGTTACGTGGATTTGGTCCGATCGAAATGTTGGATCTAAGAGTTATTTCTTGTATGTTTCTGACGAATAGTCTATGCCAATAAAAACCGACAAGACACTAAATACGTTTCTACGAGAAAACAACTGTCCAAAGCACGTTCGTCCAATGTTATCAGATCAAAAGACAAACTGACTGTATGAAGCAGTTTGATCATCACTACCGTCAAAAGCACACCACCATCGATCTCATAGGTTTTATGACTAGGTCCACCTGATCCAAGCTCAATATCAAGTAACACTTCTAAAAATACATCTTTATAATTCTGCCATGTGTTATCAGAAAACACGTTTAACTTCTTTTTGTTTGTGCAAATGCGTTTAGATTTTAAGATATGATTTAAATTGTGGGTGAAAAGGTTTAGAAAAAAGTGTGACTGAAAACGTTAAAAAAGGGTGTAGGTAAAAAATCATCGGTTATTTTTTATATTCGTTATGAGCTTTAAAACAATAGGATCTTTTATGAACTTATATGAGCTAAAATTCGTATTACAAGACAGTTAATTTTTGTTCTATATATATAAGCTGTCATACACAAGTCGCATGTGAGTTCTTGTTAGAATAAAGGGTTTTGTGTCCCAGAGCTTTCGTTCCTTATTTCTTGTGAAACTTGAGGTGGATATAGGTGGGCATTAAATCATCACAAGGAAAAAAAAATAATATTGGCAATATATGAGATTTAATCAGTAGTTTTGATTATTCGTACTCTCTATATAAAATACAATAAACAACTGTAGAAATCAAATTAGGTCTTTTAAGAAAAAAATTCGATTAGTCAGTAAAATGTACGATAGCAGAAAAAGGATGTGAAAACTTATGTATGATAATAAAACACAAATGTACAATATTATCATTCTCATAAATATTATCACATAGTCCTACTCTGTTTAATAGCAAGACTGTAAGAAACTAAAAAACAGAAACACCTTTGGCTGTCATAACACGGGATTGAATACATTTAAATAAATCTGATGAAAAGTGAAAACCAAAAATCCAACTATATATAAATATAACTCCTCCTTCGTTTTTCATTTCTATCTTCATTTTTTTTCGTAAAGTCATTCTCAAATTGGAAAAAAAAAAGCGCCGTTATGGCGGTATCAATTAGAAGATCCGAATCATTGGTTATAGCATTCGTGTCTCTGTTCCTAGTATTGGTTATATCCGGTCCGACCGCGGTCGAGGCACGTGCTTTTTTCGTATTCGGCGACTCTCTGGTCGACAGTGGCAACAACAATTATCTGGTGACGACTGCACGTGCCGATTCTCCACCGTATGGAATTGATTTTCCAACTCGGAGACCAACCGGCCGGTTTTCCAACGGTCTTAACATTCCAGATCTGATCAGTTACGTTTGGTTACTAATCTCATTAACCGGTTTAGAGTATCTTGGTTCAATATTTCGACAAAAATACAACCATTTAGTTGTAAGATGTAAATTATACACCCAATGACTTATAATACTCAATTGATATATGCGGATTTGACTAATAATAAATAATCATTTGGTTAATATTGGTTAGGTGAGGCAATCGGCAACAGAGAGCCGCCGTTACCGTACCTTAATCCGGAGCTAAGGGGGCGTAGACTGCTTAACGGTGCCAACTTCGCCTCCGCCGGAATCGGAATTCTCAACGATACCGGATTTCAATTCGTAAGTAATCAAACCGGTCTGACCATAAATTAAAATTTTCATAAGTTATCCGGTTTTCTAAAGGTATGATTTTTTGGTATGCAGATAAACATTATAAGAATGTACCAACAACTCGACTACTTCCAACAATACCAGCAACGTGTGAGTCGCTTGATTGGGAAACCGCAAACGCAGCGGCTCGTGAGTCAATCGCTTGTACTAATCACGGTCGGCGGCAACGACTTCGTCAACAACTATTTCTTGGTGCCATATTCCGCTAGATCGCGCCAATTCGCTCTACCCGACTACGTCCGGTTACTAATTTCCGAATACAAACAAATACTATTGGTAATAACAGTATTACCAAATAAAATGGTGTTAACAGTAGTTCGGTTCATTTTTATATGAAATTTTCTTTGGACTTTTCAATAATCTTTTTGGATTATAGACAAAAATTAAACTAGATTAATTTCCGGACGGTTTTACTCTGTTACAGTGATTGATTTTTTGTTGTTAGATGTTAATAACTTAATTTGTGTTATTTTAAGAGGTTATATTCGCTTGGAGTGGGTCGAGTTCTAGTGACCGGAGCCGGACCACTAGGATGTGCACCGGCCGAGCTGGCGAGATCAAGCTCGTCCAACGGGAGATGCTCGGCTGAGCTACAACAAGCGACATTTCTGTATGATCCTCAGCTAATCCAAATGATAAACGAACTTAACAGAAAGATTGGGAAAAATGTGTTTATTGCAGCAAACACTAACCAAATGCAAATAGATTTTCTTAGCACTCCACGAAGCTATGGTAATTACATCGAGTTTTCCTCTTCTAATTATCTACTTTTTGTCGACAAGAAAGTGTTATAAAAATTGTTTATTTTTGGTGGATTATAGGATTTATAACGTCGAAGGTTGCTTGTTGCGGACAAGGCCCGTACAATGGGATGGGTTTGTGTACGGTACTATCAAACTTGTGTCCGAACCGTGAGTTATACGTGTTCTGGGACGCGTTTCATCCGACCGAGAAAGCAAACCGCATGATAGTCCGTCATATCTTGACCGGTACCACCAAATATATGAACCCTATGAACCTTAGCTCTGCTCTTGCCCTATGAGCTACACATCCGATAATTTAAAGTTCAAGTGGGAAACTCGGCTTCGTTTATTTGAATTATGTTTATTCGATTCCCAAGATGTATGTATCGAGTACAAGAGCATGAAATAAAACTCAGTTCAGTTCGTCTGAACTTAACATGTTTCTTTTGTTTGTTGTTTTTTTAATGGGAAAAACTTGTTTTTGATTGATTTACATTCTTGACGACTTTCAGTATCATGCGCAGCGCATGCATATGAAATTAAACATATAGTTTTTTTTCTTCCCTTTAAAATCTAATATTGTTACTCTGTTATTAGTTTTTAATTTGATATCCACGTTGTACACGTTTACTATAATTTTAAAACTCGATAATACTAAATTAGCTCGACTCTAATACTACATGTTACCGATCAGAGCTATATACACAAAAAGTAATAAAAATAATTAGAAAATTAATAATATAGGCAAAATTTTATCAAGTTTTGTAAAATTAGTTAAAAACCCAAAACCAAACCTAAATCCTTAACTCAAGTCAAACTCTAATTCTAAACCCTTAATTTTAAAATATTTAAAACTGTTTCTCTATAATATATTTTCTTAGATTTTTTTTTCCTAATTATCCCTATCATGATTCATATATAACACATATTTTGGTGAAATCTTTTAACATATTTTAAATATATAGTTGCTTTATTCTTACCACTGTTTAAGGCAATGAAACTATGAGGAAGGCAAAATTCCAAAAATGGCCTCAAAAGGCTTTCTCGAAGGACTTAAACCTTCTGAGTGGGGAAGAGGTATAAGGTCAATTTCAGGAAAATAGAAAAACGAAGAAACTTTGAAATAGAATCATCCAGATTGAATTGGAGAAGGAATCCAGGTTTAGCGCACCGAGATCGATCAGCGATGATGATTATGAAGATGGAAGAGACGGCGATTGTTTTGTCGCTGCTCAAGTCGGATCTCCGGCCGATCGAAGAAGTTCTCGCGGAATTCAACTCTAAGTTCCCACGCTCTCGTTACTTCACTGTCTGTACCTCTCTTTCCCTGCTCTTACAGGCAAGTGCTCTCACCCCTATCCATCTTCTTCCTTTGAACTTCCTTCCGTTTTTCTGCTCCATGTTCTGGATTATGTGGCAGTAGCGAGTTTCGGGGTTTTTGGATATTTCACTCGGAAGGATTTGATTTGAATCTAGGGTTTTTTTTAGCAATTGAGGTTTGGTCCTTCGCGATTCCCCTTTTAGTGCTCAGCACTTACACGAAGCTTGTTTTGTGTTCTATGGTTCGGTTCGGATATTGAATTCGTGAATGAAATGGAGTGTTCGAAATATCTTTTAGTAATGTTCAATTCGCTGTTCCACTCATTGTATACCGGGGATAAATAAAACGAGTGATAAGAAACTGTTTCAAGCGTGTTTACATCTGATTACCATTTCCTAATTTTGCTTATTGCATAGGCTAGGTTATACTCTAGTTTCAATTCTCAGATTGGGACTAATCGAAAATGAAATTTGGTTCAATTTCAGGATCTGATGATACTCCGGAGTACTGATCGTCTAATTGCATTTGCTATCATATACCAGTGTTATTCTTCCAATAAACCATCTGCCAACCCGTTTGTATCTGAAATGATAAGTGTAAGCAACCTTCATTGTGCATCTAATATGTGGATCCTGGTTGCAGAATCAAAATGATTGAATATTTCTAAGCAATACATGTAGAAATGCAAATTTATTTACCTGCTCTGTTGTGTTGAGCAGCTCAATTCTTGTCGATTGTCTGCTAATGAGATGAGTGTTTTGTTAATCCTGGAGAATTGTAGTTGCTGGTATAATATGGATTTCAAAAGCGGTTTTATAAGCTTGGTAGTTAGCATAGGTAATTTGTTTCTCGAAGTGGCATGGTAGTTGTAAATTTTGAGGTTCCATGTTGAATCTAAATTTTATATTATGATGTGTTTGGACTTCTATAGATTGATTTAGCCAAACGTGTTTTGTGTCATAGCACGATGTGGTCTTCCCATGTGAAAGAATAACAGTATGCCTTTTGCAGGCTGCTTGTAATGAGCAAGTGGAGAAGTACGAGAGAGCATTTATTCTCCACCTGTTACAATGGAATAGTTACAACAACGCTAAAGAGGTATGATATAGCTGCACGTATAGCTGTTTCCTTGAGCTGTTTGCCTGCTTCTTTTTTGCTAATTCCATGTAAATGCAGCATTTATGCTCACTTGTTTTTTTCCGAATGGAATCGTGTTTCATAAGGCTCCTGTGGATGGACAATTTCCATAATTTTATGTTTTGTTGAAATATCTCTCAACATCGATTATATGGTTTTTCTTGGGTCAAATGATTATATGGTAACTATGATTTCTAAATCTGTTATGCAATTCACTTTAACATGTACTCTCTAAAACTATTTTTTTCCTTGGTGAACACTTGTTTTCTGGGTTCATTTATCTTTTTCATAAATCGATCCATTACTTTGATTAGGCATATTCTAAGCATCTTATTTTCAAATCCTAATTTGATCTCTGTGACCTGTGGATACTAATTACGTATTCATGATCAATTAAAGTAACAATTGTTTGCTCTCTTGCAGATTCTTAAACACTCAGCTGTGGATTATATCAAATCGTTTGATCCTTCAACTCATGTAAGAGTGGTTGATGCATAGACATCTATTGTTCTAATTATATCTCTAATCCATCTTATATTCATTACAACTGTTCCTTTATTATGCCTAACACTACAGAATTTTCTGGTTAGTGATTTAGTATGGTGATGTTCTGTCAGGATTTTCCGGAGCTAGCAGAGCTGCAACGAGAGTATGGCAACAAAGCCGATCCTGGACCATCTAGTCATATTTTTGCAGACTATGCTCTCAAAAAGCTATTGCATGATCCTGATGTTCCTCGTGGGTGCGACCCTAACTCTCCAGAGTACGTAACCTATGAGTTAGGGGATTCAGTTTCTTTCTAACTGTTATGGACATTTGACTTTGTCCTATTCTCGCAAGCTTCCAGTTTTCCGCCCAGCTTAATTTTCTACGTTATATCATCATGTGCCAATTTTAAGTTGATAATATGGATGATCTTTGAGTCGTATAGGTTTGATGTGCAACCTGGAGGGAATTCCAAAATTGGATCTGGTGATAGAGATGAGGTCCTATCCGGAACATTGGGAAGTTTGGCAATGGGGGGATTAACTCCTAGGTGGATCCGTCCATGTCCTCCGAGGTACCCAGTTCATCAGAGCGAGGTAAGGCTTAGGATTAACCCATTATTTACTGGTTTAGAAAATGATCCAACCGACCTAAATGGTTGAACTTCTTACAGTTTATTTGGATTGATCCTGATAACAAGCATGAGCTTGTTTGGGATGATAAAATGTGTGCTGATACTAGCAGAGGCGCAACAGTTAGAGACTTGCTTGTTAAGGGTTTAAAGGTGACACTTTCACCTGCGGAGCAAGAGGTATATATTTCACTTTAATCCTTGAGATGTGCATAGTTGTCTGCTCTTAGGATAACATTTTTGCTTATCTTGCTTTAACACTGATAAGTTAGCTAACATAGCAATGGGACAGTAGCTGCATGCAATTTTTAAAGGCTGTATTTACAGCCATTGTATTGCCAGACATATTCTTGAGAGAAAAATCGTACTACAATTTTTCCCTTTCTCTTTGGATTAAAAGATATAGTAGCTCCCAGTAGGATATTAAGAGAGACCTGATTGCAGTAAGAGTTTATGAAAAAAAACCATGCAATAGATAAAATTGTGATTGGGATGATTTAATTGATCAGTCTTGCCCATATAGTTTTGAGATCCTGGATCTTTTAAGTGAAGAATCAACAAGCTTTATTCATTTGTTGGCCAGGACATCACTACGGAATTGGCAAATGACCCAAAGCTTGTCTATCACTGTGGAATAACTCCACGGAAGCTGCCGGTATGTGATTTCATAATCTGGCAGTTGTTGTTTTTTTTTTCTCTCCTATCGTCTCTTCTATCATGTAATCTAGTTTCTTATTCTCAGCAATTAGTAGAGCACAATCCTCAAATAGCAGTTGAGATTCTCACCAAGTTGATTAACTCTCCACTCCCAGAGATTGCTGAGTAAGTCAACACCTTATCAGCTCCACTATTTACAGTCTTTATAAAATATAACTTGTAAAGTGGGAAATGTGAGAATGCTTGTGCAGCTATTTTACAGCTCTTGTAAGTATGGACATGAGCCTGCACTCAATGGAAGTTGTGAATAGGCTCACAGCTGCAGTTAAGCTTCCCAAGGAATTTATACACATGTACATCACTAATTGCATATCGTCTTGTGAGAACGCCAAGGTAATTAAAACAAAGCTTTCTTTGCACAGCTATAACATCATCATGTAGTTATGTGTTAAATACTTGTACTCGTGCTCAGACATTATGTGCTTTTGTATATTCTCGGATTTGTTGGTTTACAATCTGTACATTTCTTCTATTTTGGTTGTTTCTTTAAGGGTATAGTGATATATAGTTTTTCGATCTGTAGCAGCAAGACAAATACATGCAGAATAGGCTTGTACGGCTTGTTTGCGTCTTCTTGCAAAGTTTAATTCGTAACAACATCATCGACGGTATGTATTCTCTTTAACTATTCTCATCTTTTTTTCTGTTTTTGACTGATTGCTATCAAATTTGGTATTTTACTTTGCCAATAGCACGAAGAAAGATCAATAGAGACATTCACAAGAGGAATCTGTATCATTATTCTTTAGAAATCTATGAATTGGGTTATGTATTTTGATGAAATGAATCTGACTTGTTTGTTTTTGTCGGGTAAATGGAACAGTGAAGGATCTATTCATAGAAGTTCAAGCTTTCTGCATTGACTTTTCACGGATTCGTGAAGCAGCTGGTCTCTTCAGGCTCTTGAAATCGTTGCCCGAATGAATAATTACTCTTTTCTTCTTCTTTTCATCCGCTTTGTTTCCATTTTATTTTATTTTCTATTTTTCCTCGAAATTATTCGAGTTCTTTTGTAGCTAAAGAAATTACCTTTTGAATCTAAGACAGGTCTCGTGTTCTTTAGATTTTTATGTTCTTAATTTATTATATGTTTTTTGACAAAAGATTTTCGGTTTAGACTATAATGTCTTAGGAGGCGCCAAGCCCTTTCCTTAGGCTGCCAACACTTAACTCGGAACGTTTGATGCTTAAGCCGATGATCTGATCCGGATTCGAGTTAAACCAAAGATGTAGTTATTTGCATCATGCTACAAAGTACTTGTCGTTGTGTTCAGTATAAAATTGTATTTTTTTAAGTTTAGTTTTTTTTAATGTTATCCAATATAAGAAATGCTCGAGGTTAACGGAATCGGGAAGGAATTATTTAGTTGTCATCAAGTTTGCTTCATAGAAAAGACACAAATGTAATGCTTCGTCTCAAAGATTTAATATGCAAACTACTATTAGTAAAGTATAGATAAATGACATTCAGAATCAAAACATCCTATGTTAACAAATAATTTTGAAAATTAAGCTGCTCAAAACCACTTTTTCCTTTAGATTGCTGCCATTCATCGCAAGGAGCTTACATGTATGTTCTTTTTAAATATATAATTTTATAACACCAAATAAATATAATGAGTTTATGTTTGTGTTGTCCATGTATCACTATCCTATCCCAAATTTGCATAATGAATATTGTTGATAAAAATAAATAAAATAATAAGTTTAGTTGGTAAATTCTGTTGTTCATTTCTTCAATTTAACAAAAAACAAAGTTGGAACTGGAAGATTATTTACAAATTACAACCCAAAATTTCTCAAATAATTAATATGAAAATTAAGTTATAGCAATAATATGGAAAAAATACCTTTTCAAAAAAAAAATAATATGGAAAAATACGATTGCAATATACAAAACACAATTTAACAAAAAAGACAATTTATTTTTAATTTTGTTAAAAAAGTTTTCTTAATGGTGAAAAGATGAACAATAGTCGCGATTTCAACGTCAAAAAGAGGACAGAGAAAGAAACATTTCTACATTCGTTTAAAAAAAAAAAATGAAAGCTTCCAACTTCGCGAAATCTATGGTTCGGACATAGTACTAGGAATTTATCGATCCCGGTCCATAAAGAATCAGAACAAAAGCCAAATCAATCGGCTTGAAGTAGTAGCAGCTCTCCTCTCCATTGTTGTTAGGTAAGAAATGCAAAGTTGAAAGCTTTCTCCGTCAGTCGCAGATGTTGCTTCCGGCTACTAATTGCTTCTTCTTCTGATCTATCCAGGTGAGTCGATAGTTGACAATGGCGGTTCCTGTAGAGGAAGCTATCGCAGCTCTTTCCACATTCTCGTTAGAGGTAACTAGAAATTGTGGTTCTTTGGATCATTTTTCTTCCTTTTTAATTGTGATCTTTGACTATAGTGTTTCTTTCTGGAGTTCAATTTCAGAAATTTGACTAGAAAGGAGAGGAATTCCCGTTTCTTCATTTTCCATTTCTTGATAAATTCTTTTCGTGTAAATGTTTTCACAACTATGTGTATAATCTCGCCTATTTATTTGCGGATCTTCGATAAGCCTCAAAATTCTATTGCTTAATTAGGAGTAAAATAGGTTTCAATGAAATGCTGAAGATTTAAGTATCTTCTTGAAAATTTGGAGTCACTGTAACAAATTTTCTTGAAGCATTTTGAATTCTGTTGGGGACATGATAGGATGAACAACCAGAAGTCCAAGGACCGGCTGTTATGGTTTCAGCTGAAAGAGCAGCAACCGATAGTCCCATTGGTTTGTTTCTTTACTTCTCTTTTTTCACTCTTTTAGCATAAACGACAACTGACTTTAAGATGGTTGATCTTGTAGAGTATAGTGATGTTGCTGCATACCGGTTGTCTCTATCAGAAGACACAAAAGCTCTTAACCAGCTGGTATGTGTCTCTTCTTCTTTTGCTTCATTTTATGGACGCTGGTTCTTGTTTTCCCGTACTTGATTTTGTACGTTTGTAAGCAGAATATTTGAATGTTTCAAGTCAATTTTCAACCAATTGTATGCAGAATACGCTTATACAAGAAGGAAAAGAGATGGCGTCAATTCTATACACATATAGAAGTTGCGTCAAAGCACTGCCTCAGGTCTATCTTTGGTTCAGCTTGTGAAATCAATTACTATTTCCCACTGTGTATCTACTTTTAGCAATTTTTATTTGACAGAAAGTAACTTTGAGGATTATGCTATGTGTAAGTTCATCGTTCATGATGTTCGAAATTTCTTAGCAACTATATGAGAATTCTTTGTGAACAACAAAATGTAATGAAAAAGATAAGTAAGGTCAAATTTTTTTTTTCTGCATCAATAATGATGGATGTTAGCAATTACTGAAATAGGATCTGATATAGTATTATGTGCTGTTGGGTGTTCTTGTATTTATCTCTTCCATAATACACATATTTTTTCTTAATGATATGTGTGCAGCTTCCCGAATCTATGAAACACAGTCAAGCAGATTTGTATCTCGAAACATATCAAGTTTTGGACTTAGAAATGAGTCGTTTACGCGAAATTCAGAGATGGCAATCGTCGGCTTCAGCTAAAGTGCGGTGTAACTCCTTTCTCTTCTGACTCTTTACATTTAAATTCCTGTATCAGAAGTAATTTGCCTATATGCTCTATGTCTGTGCAGTTAGCTGCTGATATGCAGCGGTTTTCCAGACCTGAACGGCGGATCAATGGCCCCACAGTTACACATCTCTGGTGAGTTATAATCTTTCTTTTAAGTTTTGTATAGATCCTCGAACATTTAACTACTCCTTGTGTATTTAGTTTAACAGTGGTTTTACTTAATATAGGTCAATGCTAAAGTTGCTTGATGTCTTGGTTCAGCTCGATCATCTTAAAAATGCTAAAGCTAGCATTCCTAATGATTTCTCTTGGTATAAAAGGTAAAAGATATTATATTTTTAATCTTGCCTTTACATTCTCTCTGCAGATAGGACACTTTAATGTAGGTAGATCCATGGTTGTTACTATTTATTTTGGCTAGTAACCCTTTCTTTAAGAGTTGAAGTAGTTTCGTAGAGGCTTTTCTTAATATAGTTTCACTCTTTTCAGAACGTTCACTCAAGTAAGTGCCCAGTGGCAAGATACGGATACAATGAGAGAAGAATTAGATGACTTACAGGTGTTTGCATGGCTTGTTTATGCAATCATTTCTTAATGCCTTCCCCTGAGAATTACCATTTATGAAAAGGAATTCTTACGTATGCAGATTTTCCTGAGCACAAGATGGGCTATTTTACTCAACTTGCATGTTGAGATGTTCCGTGTGAACAAGTATCCTTTCTTCTAGATATTTATCATCATAGTCCTCAGCATATGGTTCTTACAATGACTCCGTGTTACTATATTTCAACCTTTTTTGGATTCCTTAAAGTAAAATTTAGTGTGGAAGACATTCTCCAAGTTCTCATAGTCTTCATTGTTGAGTCTCTGGAGTTGGATTTCGCGCTCCTTTTTCCTGAGCGGTATATTCTTCTCCGCGTCTTGCCCGTTCTTGTTGTCTTAGCAACGCCATCTGAGAAAGATACCGAGGCTTTATACAAGAGGGTAAAACTCAACAGGTTGATCAACATTTTCAAGGTATTGAAGTTTATGTTATACCTGTTTAAGTTTCACAACCAATATACCTTTAAAGTCTCGTCTCGGACTTGCTAACTGACATCTTTATTGTTTTTTTTTGGGTTGTCAGAATGATCCTGTCATTCCTGCGTTTCCAGATCTCCATCTTTCTCCTGCTGCAATTTTGAAAGAACTGTCAGTATACTTTCAAAAGTTTTCATCACAGACTCGCCTTCTGACTCTTCCAGCACCTCATGAGCTCCCTCCACGAGAAGCGCTAGAATATCCTTTCATAGTTTTACTGTTAAGTGCCTATTTAACTATTATCTGGTTTATTGTTAATTGAACACATGCTTTGAAAATTGCAAGCCTTTACGCATTTTACATATCAGAGGCACTATTTGATAGTCAATCACATTGGAGCTCTCCGTGGTGAGCACGACGATTTCACAATCCGATTTGCTTCATCCATGAATCAGGTGCTCAAGCTATTACTTTCCCTGGAGTTCCGAATTTTTTGCTCTTATCTTGAGTCTCTAGGATGTTGTTCTCACTTGCTTTCATGCAGTTATTGTTGTTGAAGTCAAATGATGGAGCATATACTGAATGGTGTAGAGAGGTCAAAGGAAACATGTACGATATGGTTGTTGAAGGTTTCCAACTGTTAAGCAGATGGACTGCACGCATTTGGGAGCAATCTGCTTGGAAATTCTCTCGCCCGTGTAGGGATGCAGCAGAGACGCAAGGAGCCTCCGGATCATATTCTGATTACGAGAAGGTGATACTTGCGAAATATTTGAACAACGTTCTCCAAATATATAGTTTTCTCTTTCATGGTAACAAGTTTTTAATTCTTTTCAATAGGTGGTGAGGTACAATTATACTGCAGAAGAAAGGAAAGCCTTGGTAGAACTTGTTGGCTATATAAAAAGTGTAGGGTCGATGCTGCAGCGCTGTGACACACTAGTTGCAGATGCTTTATGGGAGACAATACATGCTGAAGTTCAAGATTTTGTACAAAACACGTTAGCCACGATGTTGCGTACCACCTTCCGAAAGAAGAAAGATCTCTCAAGGTGAATAATTTTTCCTTTTTTTTTCTGTCCATTTTAACTCATTCACTTAAGTTGTTAACTGTGTCATTTGTGTGATTGCATTCAGGATTCTTTCTGATATGCGGACACTTTCAGCTGACTGGATGGCAAATACCAGGCCCGAACATGAGATGCCATCTTCACAACATGGAGGTGAAGAAAGCAAAGCGAACTTCTTTTATCCGAGGCCAGTTGCCCCAACAGCAGCACAGGTTTGGGTCCATTTCATGGTTATTTTAGACACAAAAAGGGATGGTAAGACCCAGTGCTTGAAGTTCTTGCTGTTTTGTTGTTTCAGGTGCATTGCTTGCAGTTTTTGATATATGAGGTTGTCTCTGGTGGAAATCTGAGGAGGCCAGGGGGATTCTTTGGAAATAATGGTTCTGAGATTCCTGTTAATGACCTAAAGCAATTGGAGACTTTCTTTTACAAGCTCAGCTTTTTCCTGCACATATTAGACTACTCAGGTAAACCCTGCGCTTAAATGTCTTTTTAATTAGTTTTATTGAGCCATCTTGATAATAATTAGCTTGCTATGTTGACACCTCCAACTTCAATCCATGATGGCTGCAGCAAGTATTGGAATATTGACTGATCTCGGGTTCCTGTGGTTTAGAGAATTTTACCTGGAGTCTTCACGTGTTATTCAGGTATGTAGCTATATGAAAAGATTATAACTATATTTTGCTACTTTATTTTCACTTCATCCCTGACTTGTTCTTACACATTGTATGTTCACTGTTGCAGTTCCCGATTGAATGTTCACTACCATGGATGCTGATAGACTACATTCTCGAAGCCCAGAATTCAGGCCTTCTTGAGAGTGTTCTGCTGCCTTTCGACATTTATAATGACTCAGCTCAACAAGCTCTGGTTGTGCTGAGGCAGAGGTTCCTTTATGATGAAATTGAGGCTGAGGTAATTAGATTTTAATTCTGATCTCAACAGCTATAAACCTATATGTCTTCTTGAATAAAAAGGGTGCTTGAGCAAAAATTTCCGTTTCTTTTATCATGTCTTCTTTCTGTAGGTGGACCATGGTTTTGATATATTTGTTTCAAGACTCTCAGAGTCCATATTCACTTATTATAAGAGTTGGTCAGCAAGGTACCTAATTACTTGGTTTTTAAAATGTTTTATCCGCTTTACTGTTAACTAACGTGGAGCTAAACTCCTTTATCATCAATTATTGAGTTCAACAGTGAGCTTCTTGATCCATCATTTCTCTTTGCCTTGGACAATGGTGAAAAGTTCTCCATCCAGCCTGTGAGGTTTACTGCGTTATTTAAGATGACAAAAGTAAAGGTGAACAATAATACTGCTCTCATTTTCTGGGTGGACACTTATAGAGAAAGACACAATTAGTTAAATCCTTAGCTCCACTGTTATGACATTAAATAGAATTAGAATAATGTTTCAAGCATTGGATCTAACTATGTGTGGCTTGGAATGTTTATACAATCTTCTTAGTTCTTACTGAAGTTTGTTTTGACGTGCAGATACTTGGTAGAACAATTAATTTAAGAAGTTTGATAGCTCAAAGGATGAATAAAATTTTTAGAGAGAATCTGGAGTTTCTCTTTGATCGTTTCGAGTCCCAGGACCTATGTGCTGTAGTGGTAAGTTTTTTTTTTTTTTTTTTTTTTTTTTCTTTTTTTTTTTTNTTTTTTCATTTTCTTGATTCTTTATCAAACAAAAGTGAATGGTTTCTTCAATTGCAGGAATTGGAGAAGCTGGTGGATATCCTAAAGCACTCGCATGAATTGCTTTCACAAGATCTTTCCATAGATCCTTTCAGCCTCATGCTGAATGAAATGCAAGAAAACATTTCTCTCGTCTCATTTTCCAGTCGACTAGCTACACAGGTTAGCAATATAATAATTGAATGAATTATAAATTCTGGGTCTAACTTTTCCCAGCTTTTCTCAATCTCTTTTTTTTCCCCAACTAGATTTGGTCAGAGATGCAGAGTGATTTCCTACCAAACTTCATTCTTTGCAATACCACACAGCGGTTTGTCCGATCATCGAAAGTTCCTCCTGCGCAGAAACCATCAGTGCCTTCTGCTAAGCCTAGTTTCTATTGTGGCACTCAAGTAACAAGCAATCTCTTAAGCCATTTTTACTTTTTTTATTTGGTGCAAAACCATCTTAAAGTCCCATATTAATGCATCCATTCTGTTTTTTTATTGGCCTCATCTTATGTTTTTTTGTTTCATCTTTTTTTTTGGTGGTAGGACTTAAATGCAGCGCATCAAAGTTTTGCACGATTGCATAGTGGATTTTTCGGGATACCACATTTGTTTTCCATAGTGAAGCTTCTTGGATCCAGATCATTGCCTTGGCTTATAAGAGCTTTGCTGGATCATATATCGAATAAGGTATATGCACATTTCGTACCAACTTTTCCTTTTGCCTCCTTACTAATTATACAAGAAGCCAGCTAACATAGTTCTTATGTTTTAAACTTTCAGATAACAACACTCGAGCCAATGATCTCTGGATTGCAAGAAGCATTGCCTAAGTCTATTGGATTGCTTTCTTTTGATGGTGGTGTCACAGGTTAATGTCCAGTTTCAGTATTATTGATGTGTTTCAATTTTGTGTGATGACCAATACTTTTCGTTGTTTCATTTACAGGTTGTATGAGGCTTATTAGAGAACAACTAAACTGGGGCACAAAGACAGAACTCAAATCAGAAGTTTTACGAGGAATAAAGGAAATTGGAAGTGTGATATATACAATGGGGCTTCTCGATATCGTATTGGTCAGTCCTATCAGACAGATTGTGAAAGATCTAAGTCTAAAAACTCTAATGATTTAGTCTAACAATTTGTTGTTACGCAGAGAGAGGTAGACACAAAGCGTTTCATGCAAACTGCTCCATGGTTGGGATTAGTCCCAGGCGCTGAAGGACAGATAGTTAACGCTCAAGAAGGCGAAAGCCCACTTGTTAACCTCTTAAAGTCAGCAACTTCTGCAGTTGTGTCCAGCCCCGGTTGTCTGAATCCAGCAGCTTTCTACACCATGTCAAAACAGGCAGAAGCTGCAGGTTAGTTAGGAACTGTAGCTAATCCAATCATCAGTTTCTTTGTTTATTTTTTTTTATAATGACAAGAGTTTCAATGTTTTTGGTATTATATTATGTGTGCAGATCTTTTGTATAAGGCAAACATGAACGGTGGGAGCGTTCTTGAATACACACTTGCATTCACAAGTGCGTCGCTTGACAAATATTGTAGTAAATGGAGTGCTCCTCCCAAGACCGGCTTCATCGATATTACAACCTCAAAGGATTTTTACCGTATTTACGGTGGTCTTCAGATCGTAAGCAAACCAGAACCGCAAAACCTCTCTAAAACATGTTTTTTTTAACATTTCTGTCTTCTCAATTCCTATGGAAATTTGCAATGAACTCAGGGATACCTGGAGGAGATAACAGTTCCACAGTCAGCTCAACACGAAGTCCTTGGTGATTCGATAGCTTGGGGTGGTTGCACCATCATATATTTGCTGGGACAGCAACTTCACTTTGAGTTGTTTGATTTCTCCTACCAAGTACTCAATGTCTCTGAGGTTGAAACTGTGTCTGCTTCACATACTCATAGGAATCCTCAAATTCTACAGGTAGATTTTGCTTTCTCCATTCTCTCATCAACAATCTTTTGTTTTTTTTTTCTCTCTGTTTGAATGTCTTTTATTCTGTGTAAGAAAGGGATGGGAAGGTTTGTTAGAAGGGATGAAGAAAGCTCGGCGTCTGAACAACCATGTCTTCTCCATGCTTAAAGCTCGTTGTCCTCTGGAAGACAAAACGGCTTGTGCCATCAAACAGAGCGGCGCGCCGTTACCACGTGTGAGGTTTGAGAATACGGTGTCTGCTTTTGAGACTCTACCACAGAAAGGCACCGTTGGCTGATGTGATGTGTACTCTTGTAATACCATATGAATCCAACATTCTGATTAAGACGCTTTCTGACAATTGTTGATTTGTTTCTTTATATTTTGATGGAAGATGTATCCTTTATCTCAATATTAGAGAAAAAAAATACCTGAAAACTTTATAACCAAAAAACGACTTGTAAATGAATGAATGAACCATCGAAATCCAAATGACAGAAATCTTACCTCTCAAATTTAGAATCAGAGAGAGACCCATCGAAAATCGTTGAGAGTTAGAGGAAAACGTAAGATTATATATATTGTGGTATTCTAATATTTGCTTTTGTTAAAAAAGGTATTGAAAACAAAAATTTCTCTGTGTTTCGTATCCAAAAGAAAACAACACGGCACACCCACCTTACCATGGACCAACCCGGTTTGACCAAACCACATATTACTAGAACAAGTAAAGTCGGCGAAAAAAAATATATAAATACAGAGGAGAGAGAGAGCAGGAACAGGTCAGAAGATTTGATTTCTCTTATTTTACAGGGAGAGAGATTTTAGGGTTTTTGGGTATCTCGCGAGGTTTTACAGAGATTTCCAATATGGTGAGTTTTAGGTTTTGCTGTTTTTTTTTATCAATTTACTTTCTGAATGTTGCCGAGATCGATTTTTCTCTCTCTTATCTTTTCGAATCGTATTCATTTCGTGCTTAAACCTCTGAAAATTTACTCTTTTGAGTTGGATTGGGCGAATCGATGATTAGTTTCTTCTCTGAATTCATTTGCATGTCAGAAGTACTAGGCCATTATCGTTTTTTTTAATGATTTTTCTTTTCATAAAAATCAAGTTGCTAGCTTCCGTGTTTCTAGCTACATGAGAGGCCTCCAATGTTTGGGCTTTTGTTTTTTAGGATTCGATGGTGACTCAAACGACTGTTTTGGCTGTGACGGATGATGTGGTGTTGCCTGTTAGCTCTGTTCTAACTACAATGAAAGAGCTCGGAAAGGAAGGGATTGAACGTTGTGATCCTCTGATTATTACTCAAGCATCCACAATAAGTAAATCTCAGATCCTCATTACTTTCTGGTTGTTTATTTAGCTCAGGCTCTAAATTAGTGGTTCGATTGCTTAGTTAAGCTGTAATTAGCATATGGTTAATCTGGAATGTATGTAGAAGAGGTGAACAGTTTTAGGCAAATAGATAGTGCGTTTGTCGGGTGAGAACAGTAGAAGACATGCTCTGGTATTTTCTCCTGTGTCTTCTTCTCATTACGTTGGACTATTTTGCAGATCAGGTTCCTTTGGATTCTTCCTCAGTGGATGCGGTTTTAGCCATTTCCAAAACATCTGGTTTTCCCAGTGATAAAATATATAGTGAGTTCTCAAGAATTTTGAAGCCTGGTGGTACGGTTTTTGTGTGCACGAATTCGGAGGGTGATACTGCAGAATTGCAACAGGTTTGTGTTGTGTATTTGGTCTATATAATGGGGGTTCTTTGACCTGTTCTTTCCTAATCTTTTGGCGTCTTCTTTTCAGACCCTTCAAAGGAGAGTGACCTTGGCTGGTTTTCTGGAGCCACAATCTCTTGATTTGAAATCAATTAGGTTATCTAAGTTCAACTTATCCATTGGGGTGAGCACTTTTACATGTCTTCTCTTTCTTCCCTTTCCCTGTTCCAGTATGAGAAAACTTTTGCTCTTGCCTAAATATCAGACTGCTTTTAGGGTTCAAGCTTATTCCTGGCCTTTAACATTAAGGATGGAATATCTTCATTCTACTTATCCGTCGATGTTGCATACATGCTCTTACTTTGGCTAATCCATATAACATAGAAACATGTTGTCAAATGCAGATTAAGGCAAAGAAACCTTCTTGGAAGATTGGTTCATCATTTGCTCTCAAAAAGCCTGCAAAAAATCTCTTGAAGGTTAATCTAGACGATGATTTGGATCTTATAGATGAAGATTCTCTTTTGACAGAGGAGGACTTGAAGAAGCCACAACTTCCTGCTGGTAATTAAAAACACCACATGGCCTTTGTTATCCTTATTCATTCCTTGTGTGTAAGATATCTTGCATTTATTGCAGTCAGCGGTTGTGAGACCAGTAAAAAAGCTTGCAAGAACTGCGTGTGTGGTAGAGCTGAGATAGAGGAGAAAGCTGTGAAGCTGGGCCTCACTGAGGATCAAATCGAGAATCCACAATCAGCATGTGGCAGCGTAAGCTTCTTTACCATCTCTTTCTCTGTATGCATTGGATTTTTGGTTCCACAAGAGTGAAATTTTTTAAAACAAATTCTTTCAGTGTGGGCTCGGTGATGCCTTCCGCTGCGGTACATGCCCTTACAAGGGTCTCCCACCCTTCAAACTAGGCGAGAAGGTAACTTCTGAGTCCTTTATATCTATCACCATTGTTACTCATGTAAATCCTTTTGAAGAATACAATCTAAGCATGTAACTTTTTCTTCCTCCATAGGTATCCCTATCTCAAAACTTCCTTGAAGCTGACATATAAGCCTGTGAAAGGTGCATCTTCATGCATGCTTGTTTCTCACCGAGGCCGAAACCTTTTGCTAATCACAGAGTAGTTTCATCATTTACTTTGTGCCCTTTCGTATATTTTGTTTGTTGGCACTTCTTTTATTTCTTGGCTCTAAAGGCTTATAGATAATTGTTGGTGTTGCTCAGAAAAAAACACATGCATCAATGAAGAACAGCTTTGCATTTTGTTAAATAGTGGTTTGCGTCTCTGTTCATCTATTGGCTTGGACCTTGGTTTCGTAACTTCTATCGGGTTGTTGAGTAGCTTGGATGCTAACGCTCTCTTATCATCAAACGCCGGTTTTTTGCATATTTACAGTCGTGGCTCGTTATGGTGTCTGATGTGAATCACATGTGATTGATCGCCCGTTTTTTATGTGGACAATGGAAAGTGGGAAGATAGTTTGGTGAGATTTGTTGGTCGAAAGATAACAATATTACTCTGCAAAGAAAAATATATTTCCATGGAGGTACACTGCTTTTTTGGAATAAACGAAGGAAGTTCTGATTTTCAAGAACATGTCAAAATTATGGCTACCGTACAACAAAATGTGCAAGTCCTGAGACGCAACTAAACTCAACTCCCAGGACCCAGACCCAGACCCAGACCCAAGTATAACCTACCAAAACTCGCTTCAAGTACATGATACATTTTGATTCTGAAAACCAAACCAAACCGAACCGAACCAGGATATATCAACGGAAAAGCAGCTGTATTTCTACAGAATCCCAAGTATCAGAGCGTAGGAGAAACACCAAAAGCATTTCTAAGTCTAGGCACTATCAAACTCCTCTAAGTTGAACTTCCAACTGCTCTATTCGCATAGCCAAATCATGCTTCCCGCAATTCTTCAACCCATCAGTCACCATATCAAAGCACCGTGATATTGGAACCAAACCCATCTCTGTCATCTCAACCAAGTAATTAGCTGCATCCACAAATTTCCCACCACGGCCACACATTGTTATCAGCATCGTGTAAACCGGCCTGTTTGGCGGATGAGCCTTCACCTTCATGTCACTGAAAAAGCTAAAGGCATCGTCAAACATCCCATTCCTGCACATCCCCTTGATAATCGGAGCATACAAACTCGGAAACGGCTTATGCCCATCTTCGACACAATTGTTCAACAACCGAAACGCTTCATCGATCTTTCCAATCTTTGAAACCGCAGGTATAAGTGTCTTGTAAGTGTCGATATCTACACAGAGACCTAACTTGCAAGCAGTATAATACATCTCAATGCAGAAATCAACTTCCCCTGATTTAGATATAGCTTCAATCAGAGTGTTAAAGGTTAAGATATCAGGAACAAACCCTCCTTTAGTCATCTTGTTCACCATCTCTTTCGCAGATTCCAAGTATCCAGCGTTTAACAATCCTTCAATGAGCAAATCACGGCCACGAGCCGGTGGATTAAACCCTTTCCGGCTCATTTCATCAAGAAACTCCTGAGCCTCCTTCATTTTTCCGGCGGAGCACCATCCGTTAACCAAGATAGAGTACGTTCGCTTATCCGGCTTGAGACCTTTCCTTATCATTCGCCGGATCAAGGCGTAAGCGCCATGGAACATCTTCACCTCGCAAAGCGCGTGGAGCAAAGAGTTGTAAACCTCAATGGTTTGTTGGCATCCGAGAGTCTTGGGGACGCCGTTGAAGAGCTCCACGGCTTGATCTACATGTCCGTTTTTACCGTATTGTTCGATGATGAAGCAGAGAGTCTCGCCGGAGATGTCGAGAGACAGATCCTTCATCTGTTTGAGGATCTTCCACATCGATTCGTATTTTTTATGAGAAGCTAAGGATTTTGCAAGCTGTTCATATTCTATGGACGTTGGGGTGTAAGTAGGGTTGGAGCGAGCCCAATTGAAGAATCGGAGAGAATCGTTGGCGGAACGGGAGGTGGCGCGGAGGACTCTGAACACGAATTCGGAGGATACAGGGAGACGGAGACGGTTCAGCGATCTCTCCGGGTGAATCTCGCGGCGGACGATGTTGACTACGTGATTGATCGCGGCGAAGTAATCGCCTTTGCAATTGGTTGGGGTCGAATCGGAGCTTTGCAAAGGCTCGAGACTGGTGAAATGGCGAATACTATATTCAATGGAGGCTTTGAAATCAGTGGTGAAGATAGAGAAGAGGCTTCCACCGGTATTACGCCGGAGGAGGAACATTTCTCACCGGGAAAATTTCTACGATGAGTGAGCAAACTATATAGTGAGTGATATTCATTCCAGTGACGTGGAATATTAGTTTTTTATTAACTTTTTTTTTTTTTTCAGAAAATCCAAACGCAGCGTTTTAAGACCGGAAGCCCTAGCTGTGTTTTCTACTATAAAAGCCTAAATTTCTCCTTTGTCTCCCACTCTCTCTGCAATAGGTTTCGTTTAGCGGCAGACGCGAGCGAGGTAAAGCAGAAGAAGCCCTAATCATGGCGACCCGACCGGCAGTTGAATCTGTGCAATGCTTTGGAAGGAAGAAGACTGCAGTGGCCGTGACCTACTGCAAGCGTGGGTCTGGTCTGCTTAAGCTCAACGGTTCCCCAATCGAGCTCCTCCAGCCTGAGATCCTGCGATTCAAGGTGTTCGAGCCGGTCCTTCTCCTCGGAAAACACCGATTCGCAGGTGTGGACATGAGGATCACTGTCAAGGGTGGTGGTCACACTTCCCAGGTCTACGCCATCCGTCAGAGTATCGCCAAGGCTCTCGTTGCCTTCTACCAGAAGTATGTGGACGAGCAGTCGAAGAAGGAGATCAAGGATATCTTGGTGAGGTACGACAGGACCCTGCTTGTGGCGGATCCGAGGAGGTGCGAGCCGAAGAAGTTTGGTGGTCGTGGTGCTCGTGCTCGTTTCCAGAAGAGTTACCGTTAAGCTGGTTTGTTTTTATTTCAATTTCGATCATCGCAAGGTTTTTGGAGTATTGAGTATGCACTTGTGAGACTTAGATTTTTCATTTTCAGTATTATGCTTATTGGATAATGGATATTCTCCAAGAAACTTTATGTTTTGTGATGTTTACCCGTTTGCTATCTTAAAAGTTCTTATTTTTATTTCATTTTCTTTGTCTTTTCTACTCCTTATTTGTTTCATTGAGATGTATGGCATTTCCATAGTTCGATCAAAGGTTTTAGATCAATTAGTCCTCATTAACTCATAATCTGCGTCAAAAAGTTTGGGCTTCTTGTTGTGTATGCGAAGGTTGTGGCTTGATGTGATTGAGCTATAGTTGATCAAATATCTTCTAAACAGTGTGTGTATACATCTGAAACCTGTGATCTTGTCTGTAAGTCTTCTGTTTGCGAGTTGAGATCTCCACTTTGATTTAACATCTTTGAAACAATTGCCCGAAATTTTAGTGTAGTTTGTCGTTGCTCTTGAATAGACTCCATAGAGAACTTGTGCTTTCGTCTCCATGATGCTGCGGTTGATATTGTTTTATCTGTAAGCACATAGATGGAGTAACGAGGTCTCTTTCTTCTTAAAAAAAAAAAATTAGTCTTCATTATGATCAAGGTGCATTCGATCTAATCGTTTGTTTTACCTTTTGGGTGTATGAGTATATTAGTTGTGCTGTTTATCATATCTTCAGTCTTCTCCCTCTTGACTTTCGTTTCATAAAACTTTATCCTTTTTAAAGCAAATGGATAGTGAAAGCATTGTACATTTGGTTTGCCTGCTTATTGGGGGCATAATTAGTATTATACTATTGATTAACTTGATCATAAATTGTAATCCCGTCCTGGCTTTAAGGACCACGATCCGTAATCAAAGAATATTACAACAGAAAACTTTGTGATCCTAAACACGAAACCTGTTCCAAAAGGAACAATTGATAGCGGGAAGATTTTTCGTCGAAGTTTAAACTCATTTTTCTCTACCTGATATATTGCCTGAACTATGAAGTGTAATCTCATTCACAACCTGCCCGTGATTGGACTTATCGCAAAAATGTTAAAATTCTTGTGTTTCCACTAATTCTAAAGTCAAAACTGTCGTCTCGGTAGAAGCAAAACATAAGGGAAAAAGTCAACCTTCTCGACGTGCAAAGCGGTTCTCGAGTCAACCGAAATCCAAAGAGGAGATGCCAATTTAAAAGTCCAGGGATGTATCAACTTCTCAAGTTCTATAACTTACCTTTTCACCTAAGCAAAGAAGGATTGTAAGCTCTTGTTACTTTTTAGTTTCTCTCATGGCAGTTTCTTCATCTTTGTCATTGCAGTCTTGCCATTGGAGACACCATGTGTTCCCAAGCTTCAGGGGCGAAGACGTTCGTAGAACCTTTCTCAGTCACCTTCTCAACGGGTTTCGGCGCAAGGGAATACGCACGTTCATAGATAGTGATATCAAGCGAAGCCAAATGATCGGTTCTGAGCTCGTACAAGCTATCAGAGAATCTCGGATCGCCGTTGTAGTGTTGTCCCGGACCTACGCAATGTCAAGGTGGTGTTTGAATGAGTTGGTCGAGATAAAGAAAGTTAGCCAGAAGGTCATGCCGATTTTCTACGAGGTGGATCCATCTGATGTGAGGAATCTAACTGGAAAATTTGGAGAGGCGTTTGAGGAAGCATGTAAAGGACAACTAGAGGATGTATGTGAAGGAAAACCAGAGGAAGTGAGGCAGAGATGGAGAGAAGCTTTAGTCTATGTGGCTAATCTAGCCGGCGAATCTTCTCAAAACTGGTTAGTTGTTCTGATTCCATTAACCAGAATATCCAAACTTTGCTTCACATGAATGAATTGAATTCTTGGTTCGCATTACTATTTGTGGAAATGCCTATGCTATAAGTTTAATTTGATGATTTGTTGGAAGCAATTATCTTCTTCTTGATAGGGACAATGAAGCAGATATGATCGAAAAGATTGCTATGAGCATTTCAACTGAATTGAACTCTACACCATCACGAGATTCCGACAATCTGGTTGGAATCGACACTCATATGAGAGAGATGGATTCTCTATTATGTCTGGAATCAACTGAAGTGAAGATGGTGGGGATTTGGGGTCCTGCAGGTATTGGCAAGACAACCATTGCCAGAGCTTTATTCAACCGGCTCTGTGAAAACTTCCAGCACACTATTTTTATGGAGAATGTTAAGGGAAGTTATAGGAGATCGGAACTCGATGGCTATGGCTTCAGGTTCCGCTTGCAAGAACAGTTTCTGTCTGAAGTTATTGATCATAAGCACATGAAGATACATGATTTAGGTTTGGTAAAGGAAAGATTGCAGGATCTGAAAGTTCTCGTTGTTCTTGACGATGTTGATAAACTAGAACAACTTGATGCCTTGGTGAAACAATCTCAGTGGTTTGGTTCTGGAAGTAGGATAATCTTGACCACGGAAAACAAACAGCTTTTGAGAGCGCATGGGATCAAGCTCATATACGAGTTGGGTTTTCCATCTAGAAGTGAATCTCTTCAGATTTTCTGCCAATCTGCATATGGACAAAGCTCTGCACCAGATGGTTGTACCGAGCTCGCTACTGAAATAACAAAGCTTGCTGGCTATCTTCCCCTAGCTCTGAAGGTTTTGGGGTCATCTCTGCGAGGGATGAACAAAGATGAGCAAAAATCAGCATTGCCTCGACTTAGAACCAGTCTCAATGAAGATATTAGGAATGTTTTACGAGTCGGTTATGATGGTTTACATGAGAAGGATAAGACTATATTCCTTCATATTGCGTGTATATTCAGTGGTGAGAATGTTGATTATGTGAAACAGTTGCTTGCAAGTTCTGGCTTGGATGTCAACTTTGGGCTAGAAGTCCTAACCAATAGATCTCTCATGTACATATCAAGATGCAACCGCACCATTATGATGCACAGTTTGCTTGAACAGTTGGGTCGAGAAGTTGTTTGTCAACAATCTATTGACGAGCCTGGAAAGCGTCAATTCTTAGTGGATGCTTCAGAGATCTATGATGTACTTGTTGATAACACAGTAAGTCAAAAAAAAATTCCCTACGTTACTTTCATTTTTAAGCTCACTACGATTTCGTATGAACATTCAATTGGTACTTCTGTGTTTCAGGGCACTGGTGCTGTTTTGGGCATATCTTTGGACATATCTAAGATCAGTGAGTGGTTTCTGAATGAAAGATGTTTTGGTGGGATGCATAATCTGATGTTTCTGAAATTCTACAAGTCCTCGTTGAGTAAAGATAAAACCGAGCTGCATTTACCTCGAGGCTTGGATTATCTGCCCCGTAAACTTAGGCTGCTGCATTGGGATGCATACCCCATGACATCGATGCCTCCGAGTTTTCGTCCAGAGTTTCTTGTTGTGCTAAATTTAAGAGAGAGCAAGCTTGAGAAGCTCTGGGAAGGAATACAAGTAAGTAAATTCGATAGCTTTCCTTTCTTAATTCTCATAAAATATTTATCTGATTTTTTTTTTCTTTTGTTTGTTTCATGTGGGTTTCTTTTAGCCTCTTAGAAGTCTGACGCATATGGATTTGAGTATGTCTGGAAATTTAAAAGAGATTCCAGATCTTTCAAAGGCAGTAAATATCGAGGAACTCTGTCTCAGTTATTGCAGAAGTTTGGTGATGTTACCTTCCTCAATCAAGAACCTTAACAAACTGGTTGTTCTTGACATGGAGCACTGCTCAAAGCTAGAGTCTTTTCCGCCCAATATCAACTTGGAATCTCTCAGCATTCTCAATCTCGATAAATGCTCACGATTAAGAAGTTTTCCAGAAGTTTCTTCGAATATTGGATTCCTCTCTCTATCAGAAACTGCAATAGAAGAAGTTCCGACAACAATCGCGTCTTGGCCATATCTGGCAGCATTGGACATGTCAGGCTGCAAGAACCTCAAGACATTTCCGTATCTTCCGAACACTATAGAATGGTTGGATTTGAGCAGGACAGAGATTGAAGAAGTCCCTTTGCAGATCGAGAATCTCTTTCGGCTCAATAAACTATTGATGAACAGCTGCTTGAAGCTAAGAAGCATCTCTTCTGGGATTGTTAAGCTGGAACATATCGAAACACTAGATTTCTTGGGGTGCAAGAATGTTGTGAGCTTTCCTGTAGAGATCTTCGAGAGCTCTCGGTTCTGTCATAATCTGGTGATGGAAATGGGAAACATTCAAAACCCTTATCTTCCTCGACCATTTTATTTCAGGAATAGCTATATTGACACTATTCCGGATTGTATCACACGTCATTGCAAGCTGCCTTTTCTGAATTCATCAGGATCAGTCTCCAGCAATATGGAGAATGATTTCATTTGGTTCGATGAAAAAAAGATCAGTGAAGAGTGGCATGATGATGATGAGTGAAATCGTTTGATTTTTTCCCCTTTGGACCCGTCTCAGGGCACTGCAACTGTTTCTGAAATTGAGAACGAAATATTTGGCGAAGGAGAAAACCTAATCTCCAGTTTTTAGTGGTGTGGAATTGTTCTAGGTCTGAACCGTCTACCACCTAAACTTAGTCGATGTTTGTAGTCGAATTGTCCATTGGGTATCATAAGATTAGTTTAGTCTTTTCCTTGTGACTTTGTTTTTTTTTTCTTTTTTTGGGTCTCACTTTTGCAAAACTTGGTCATGGCGAAGCAAATTTGACATCCTCCGCCTTAAGGAAAACTGGAAAAGTATGCTTATATGGTTTGTGTGCAAGTCATCACTTTTTCTTCTTTTTTTTACAAGTCAACATTTTAATCAGATAATTTGCTATTATCAAGAATGTACGGGAATTGTTTAGCAAAAAAAAAAAGAATGTACGGGAATAATTCCAAGTGTAAAAAGCTAATAAAACCAGTGGCGTTGAATATTAGTTACGGAAACGGTAGAATGAGTAGAAAGTAGGGATAGAAATGTTTTTTTTTTGTTTTTTTGGTCGGCAACTGAATTTTATTAATAAGGAGAAGAGTAGAAATGTTATTCAAAAGAAAGAACATTGTTTATCTGGAATTAAAATTTTAATAAAATAGTTAAACTGACCTTTCTTGGTGAGTCATTTGGAGTTTTTTTCTTCTGAATCTTTCTCATCGCTGATGTTTTCAATGGATGGTTTTAAATTTAATAAAAGTTTTTTTGAATTTTTCTCATCAAGTCATCATCATTCTAATGAATTCCTCGTTTTTCCTTACAATGGGCTTCTTCACACTTTTCTGTATAATCTGCTTTTTCATAAAAAAAAAATAAACCCAAACTCCTATTGTAAATTAAAAGCCAAATCCAAATTCCACCAGAAATGCAACTTAATCGAGCCTCGTCGTCTCTTTCGTCTCCTCAATCTCGAACTTGGACACACCAAGTGTTCCCTAGCTTCCGAGGGGGAGACGTACGGAAAAGGTTTCTGAGTTATATTCAGGCAGAGTTCAAACGCAAAGGAATCGTTCCTTTCATTGATAATGAGATCAAGAGAGGGGAGTCGATCGGTCCTGAGCTCTCTCGGGCGATTAGAGAATCTAAGATCGCGATTGTCTTGCTCTCAAAGAACTACGCTTCATCTAGCTGGTGCCTCAACGAATTGGTGGAGATTATGAAGTGCAGGGAAGAGATTGGTCAAAAGGTGATGACCGTTTTTTACAAAGTGAAGCCGACTGATGTCAGAAAGCAGACCGGAGATTTCGGGAAAGCCTTCGAGAAAACCTGTGTGGGCAAAACGGAAGAGGTGAAGCAGGAATGGAGGCGTGCGTTGAGGGACGTCGCGAATATACTCGGAGAGGAGTCTCGCAACTGGTTCGTCGCAAATCCTCTTGACCAATATGCGTGTGTTTATGACTTCCTTAACCTCCCTCTCTCTCTCTCTTGATTCTCAGGGATAAAGAAGCGGACATGGTTGTTAGAATTGCAGAAAATGTCTCGAACGCGTTGAACAATACGCCCTCGAAGGATTTTGATGACTATGTTGGAATCCAACCTCACATCACAAAGATCAATTCCTTGTTATGCCTAGAGTCTGGTGGTGTGAGGATGATAGGGATATTGGGTCCTCCTGGGATTGGCAAGACCACCATTGCCAGAGTTTTATATAACCAGATTTCTGGAAATTTCCAATATTCTGCGTTTATAGAGGATATCAGACTAAACTATTCGAGACGTTGCCACGATGCGGGTTGTCTTGGACCAACAACTGAGATCATGAATAGTGAAAACCAAAGGAAGTTGAATTTACAACGGCGGCTTTTGTCTGAAATATTCAACCAGAAGGATATCGAGATCCGTCTTTTAGGTGTGGTGCCTCAGAGGCTCAGTGACCACAAAGTTCTTGTCATTCTTGATGACGTGGATCATGTAGAGCAACTAGAGGCACTTGCGGAAAAAACTTCGTGGTTCGGCAATGGAAGTAGGATTATCATCACAACACAAGATCAAAAACTTTTGAGGGCGCCTCAGATCAATCATATTTACGAGGTGGGACTTCCCACTAAAGGTGAAGCTCTGCAGATCTTCTGTGTAAACGCTTTTGGTCAAAAGTTCCCGTATGATGGCTTTGAGAAACTTGCTTGGGAAGTTACAGCACTTGCGGGTGAACTTCCTCTGGGTCTAAGAGTTTTGGGATCTTATTTGAAAGGAATGTCCCTGGACGAGTGGAAAAACGCACTACCAAGGTTAAGGACTAGCCTTGACGGTGACATTGAGAAAACTCTAAGATTTAGCTACAATGTCTTGAGCTATGATGATAGAGCTCTCTTTCTGCACATAGCATGTTTGTTCAATGATTGCGAAGTCGAGCATGTGAAACAGTGGCTTTCTAAGAGGTTTCCGGATGTTGACCATGGGCTTGAAGTCTTAAGACAAAAATCTCTCATATCTATAGTGAATGGTATGTTAGGGATGCATTCTTTGCTGCGAAAACTGGGTGTCCAAATTGTCCGTACACAAACTGATAACCCTGGAAAACGTCAGTTCTTAGTAGACATTAACGAGATTTCTGATGTAATCACCCACAATACCGTAAGTATAATTATAGTTGGTTGCTGACTGTGTTTCTAAATATCGCTTGTCAATTAACTAAACTATACTTTATAACTCTTGATATTTTCTTGCTTAGGACAAACCTCGGGGCACTAAGACTATTCTAGGCATACGGCTCAACGCCTCAGAGATTGAGGACAAACTCGATATCAAAGAAATGGTGTTTGATCGGATGACTAATCTCCAATTTTTAATGTTTAACAAGTGTTTCGGGGATAAGTTGAATTTTCCACGAGGCCTGAATTGTCTACCCCATCAACTCAGATTATTGCATTGGGACTATTGTCCGTTGAGATTTTGGCCCTCTAAGTTCTCCGCAGAGCCCCTCGTTGAGCTTATCATGAAAGGGAACAAATTTGAGAAACTGTGGGAAGGAAAACAGGTAATATATATCATGATACTTTTGTTTGATAAAACTGTCTTGATTATCTAAACAGAGACATAAACACATAATATATGCCCTTTGTTTGTACAGCCACTTAAAAATCTCAAGCGAATGGTGTTGAGAGAGTCCTACAGCCTGAAAGAGATTCCAGATCTCTCAAATGCCACTAATCTCGAGGAACTAGATCTCTCTTGGTGCTCAGGGTTGTTAGAGCTCACCGACTCTTTTGGAAATGCCACTAAGCTTAAGAAATTGAAACTTAGCTGTTGCGGGCTTTTGAAAGAGCTCCCTTCATCTATCGGCAATGCCACGAATCTCCAAATTTTGGATCTTTACGAGTGCGCAAGTTTGGAGGAACTCCCCTCTTCTATTGGTAGTTTAATTAATCTCGAGGTCTTGGAACTCACTAAATGCTGCGAATTGGTGAGGCTACCTTCCACTATTGGGAACCTTCACAAAATGCCGGTGTTGAGTATGTACCAATGCGAAAAGCTAGAGACGTTTCCGACCAACATCAACATGGATTCTCTCACCGAAGTTTATCTTATGGGTTGTACACAGTTGAAAATGTTTCCAGATATATCAACAAACATTAAAGAACTCGATCTGACTGATACTGCGATAGAGAAAGTGCCGTCATCGATCATAGATTGGTCTCGTCTTAAAAAATTGGATATGTCAAAGTGTAGAAACCTCAAGGAGTTCCCAAATGTTCCTGACAGCATTGTAGAATTGGATTTGAGCAAGACAGGGATAAAGGAAGTTCCTCCATGGATTGGGAATCTTTATCGTCTGGAGACACTATCTATGTATGGATGCAAGAAGCTCAAGGTTATATCTCCAAACATTTCTAAGTTGGAGAATCTTAGAGATCTTAATCTGAGTATCTGTTGTACTGATTGGGATAAGGATAATGAGAACCATGATGAGGGTGATGAAGGTCCTGAGGATGCTGATGGTAATAATGATGACGATGATAATGCTGCTGGATTTTTTTCTGCAAGAATCTTGTGGGACTCTGACTCGGATCGCATGTGGACATTACATTCAGACTTTAAAGTTAACTACATTTTACCGATATGTCTACCCGAGGAGGCTCTTACATCTCCAGTATCAGTATCTTTCAGCAGTAATGAAGGTTTCAAGACTATTCCAGATTGCATCAAACGTCTCTACGGGCTAAGCGAGCTTGACATCAGTGAATGTAGAAAGCTCGTAGCACTTCCACGGCTTCCGGGTTCCCTTCTATCTCTAGATGCACAAAACTGTGTATCCTTGGAGAAAATAGACTACTGCTCTTTTCAAAATCCAAAGATTTGTCTAAATTTTGCTAACTGCATCAACCTGGATCAAGATGCGAGAAATCTCATCCAGACATCAGTTTGCAAATATGCGCTCTTACCCGGTGCAGAAGTTCCTGCGCACTTCACTCACCAAGCTACTTCCGGCTCCCTAACGATCAATCTGACTCCAAGGCCACTTCCTTCATCCTTCAGATTTAAAGCTTGCATCTTGCTCTCTGAAGACAATATGAATCTTGAGCATCATAATGATAAAGGTAGGAATTCAGGGATGTGTGTGTCTTTTAAGGTCATGCGTAAACAGAATGGCCTCATTGTTGGAGATGGATCAAACCAGCTCCATAAGCTAAATCTACTTGGAGAGCATCTGTATATATTTGAAGATTGTTTCTCTCTAAAGCAGGATTGTCCTGAACCCGAAGAAACGACTTTCAGCGAGCTTGTGTTTGAGTTCTTAGTCAATTATAAAACCTGGAAGGTGAAAGGCTGCGGTGTACGACTTTGGGAGGTTCCTCATGGTATTCTTAATGGGGAGAGAACCTGGAGACGAAGAATGCATGGACATAAAAATAGAGAGACGACAAACAATGAATTTGAAGAAGGAGAAGAAGGTGATGAAGATGCAGAGACGAGGAGCAGGAAACGAAAGAGGTCAAGCCTTGTCTAGTATTGGAAACTGTGATGTGATCGACTAATGGTCGAGATCGACCGTATCAAGATTACATGGAAATCACGAAGATCAAAAAGATCTAGAGAATTATCGATATTTGTTCATATATTAGTTTCGAAAATTTATCTGTTATGTTTATCTCTACGTGTGTGTATATGACTATATGTACATTTAATTTGTATTGTCATTGACGGTGGAGAGCAGGTTGGATCGATGAACTTTTTTTTTTTTTTTTTGAGATGGGATTTGACTTCAAGATTCCATGTCAGATAGTTGGTTGAGGACAACTTCCTGACAATGACTAACGAATTCTGCGAGGGAAATGGCTACAGTGACAGTGGCTGCATCATGCGTCGAAGTTTATAGAGGAAGGCATGGCGGCTAGGTGATAACGGCGACGCAAAGAACAAAAAGCGACGGTGTAAAAAAAAAAAGGTTTTAAGGTTAGGTCAATTTAGGATAGCTTATACCATATAGAGTTCTGTGAAGTGTTTCTAATTATCAAATGACAATACAAATATATATTATATAATATATACACACTTAGAAATAGACAAAAATCTAAGAATAAGGAATATACAAAAGAATAGTACAAGGTCGTTATTGAATAATTCAAAAGGATTTATATACGTTTCGTTTCTTGTCGACCGTTAAAAGTGTAAGTAGCACCAGAGTGATACAGAGAAGTCAGTTGAAACTGGGACCAGAAATAGCATAATCATGACACGTGGCATAAGGCACCAACATGTAATTGTGAGTCCTCACATGTGATTCCCTCTTGTATTCTTCCAAATGCTCAGCTGTGCACTCTCCCAATCATGAAATGGCACACACTTTGATCCCGCCCACCATTTTGATATATATATATACCCAAAGTGATCTACATCTACATGACCACGTTTTACATGGTTTTGTTTACCATCCTGATCTACAATACGTTACCAAAAAAGTGTATATATATTTATGTTGCATAGAAATTATAATATAATATATTTCAACTTCTGAATATATGAGAAGAGGAAGATAAGTATTTAGTTAGTAAATGCTAGACAGCTATAATCCTATAAATTGATCACTAAACTATAATTCTACCTGTTTAACAAACAAAAAAAAACTAGAATTCTATCTATATAGTGTGAACATGTCCTTATTTAGTAACAAGACAATCTTAATTTAAACTCCTCTCTATTTTTCGTTTACACATCAATTTTTACACTTAAAGATATTGAAATAAATGGTATTTGCATATATTTTGACTAAAATTATTCAACATACTTTTTCTCAAAAAAAAAAAATTATTCAACATACTTTGAAAATCAATTACACTCACGCACAATATTTATATATCAATTTGGTATATTTTTAGATATAATAATTATATGCTCTTTCATAAATTTAAATTTCTATCGCGTTATATTACTTTTTAAAAAATCTGCATATGTTAACATATCGGTTAAATCAACCTACTTAGTTATTTAATCCCACACCAACTTAGTTAATTATTTAATTCTGCATTTGGCATACGTAGATCAATATACCTAGTTTATGTATTAAGATTTTTTTTTATAAAAAAAAAAAGCATATACATTAGGGTTTAAATGACCAATGCATGGTCTGAAAAGGTTCTGATTTAGTAATGTGATATACAAACAAAACAATGCACGGAATTCTTAATTTGATCATAGCATGCGTAATACATTGAATTTGTTTTTTTTTATAAAGAATAAATTAACGCAAAATCTGGAATTTTCCCTGAACCAATCAGAATTCTGGATGTAATTTGATTCCCAAAAAAGAATGCACGTAATGCGGGTATGACGTGGCAGCCTATATACACAGGTGGCGTACGTAATTAAAACAAAAATAAAGAAAAAGAAGCAGATGATGAAGAAGAAGAATAAACTCTGAAACTAAAAAGCCAACTGATAAATAGAGATTCTTGTTTCTTCGATTCTCTCAATTGCTAACAGAAAATTTCCCCCTCTTCTTCCTTTTTCTCCATCCTCGAGTTTCTAAGGTCTTACTTCTTTCGCCGTGCATTCGTTGACTAATCTCCCGCTCAAATGGCGGAATCGACGGGGGAGGCAAACGCCGATACTCTGAAGCAGGAGTTACAGAAGGCACTCACTGAGATTTTCTACGACGGAGGAAGCGAAGATCGCGCTGAGACCGACGGAAAATTTGGAGTCCTGAAAGCCATTGATGAGGCTAATAGAATCCTTACTTGTCTGAGGAAAGTGGAATCGATGAAGCCGGGATCTGATGTTTCGTCGTCTTCTCCGTCGCCGACGGTGCAAGTGCCGAAAGAGTTTATATGCACACTCTCCAAGAATATCATGGTCGAACCTGTTGTCATAGCTTCTGGGCAGGTTTGATTTTAGTCATTTTCTTCTTTATTTTTTCCAAATTCCTGACGATTTCTTGGGATTCTTGCTCGATTTAGCTATTCGCAAGTATAAATTTCGGTATGTTTGTGCTAATCTTTCTATTTGAAAGTATAAATTTTGATGTAAATGCACCTTCTTTAAAACAAAGTTTCATTATCATCGAAAAAGAAACAGAGTTATGGACCTTATGGTTGACATTGCGAAGAAACTCCATGATTGTGTATGTTTGTATGCGTATCGAATGTTTGCTTATTAGATACAGATAAATTTCATAAGATAGATACATACATATGGAGAATTCTGTATACAAATGTGTTCATTTTGTGTTATAAAAGTATAGAAACAGATTTCTGGTGTTTTTGGTGTTGATTTTACTCTCTTGTTTCAGACGTATGAGAAAACATATATCAAAGAGTGGCTTAAGCGTGAACGTACGTGTCCCAAAAGCCAACAAGTCCTCTCTCACTTTTTGTTGACACCCAACCATTTGATCGATGAGTTGATTACGCAATGGTGTTTAGTTAACAAATATGATCCGCCAAAATCGTCCCAAGAAATAGTCACTGGGCTGTTCACTGATGGATTAGACGCATTGCTTCAGCGGATTTCCTCTCCCTCCTCAGTTGCGGATCAGACAGAAGCTGCAAAAGAGCTACGCATCCAGACCAAGAAATTTGCCAACGTACGAGGCTTCTTTGTCGCTGAGCTCCCTGATTCGATCACCCGGTTGCTCAGTCCGCTCTCTGCTTTGAGCGAGGCGGTTGACTCGAATCTTGAGCTTCAGGAGAATCTCGTAACGACACTGTTCAACATCTCGATCGTTGAGAAGAATAAAATAGTAATTGCTGAAAACCCTCTTGTGATCCCACTGCTTACAAGGTCTTTAAATCAGGGGACAGTTGAAACACGAAGAATCTCTGCAATCGGCTTTCTCGTCACTTTCAGCAATTGATTCTAACAAGCTCATCATCGGGAACTCGGAAACATTCAAGGCTCTGATAGGTCTAATCGAAGAGGGGGGTGTTTTCACCACCGAGGCGGCTTCTGCGGTTTTCAACCTCTGTACTGTGTTTGAGAACAAGGAAAAGGCTGTTTCAGCAGGTTTGGTTCATTTGTTAACTAATAAGATCAAGGCAGGAAGCAATGTGGATGAGTTGTTAGCTGTCTTGGCATTGATTTCTAGACACAACCGGGCGATTGAAGAAATGGAGAATCTAGGGTTTATCAATGATTTGTTGAGTATCTTGAGGAAACCGAGTTGCTCAGTGGCAGGCGAGAACGCTGTAGTGATCGTCTTTAACATGTGTGACAGAAACAGAGACAGGTCTAGACTGAAAGTGCTCAGAGGAGAGGAGAATCTACATGGGACATTTACGAAGCTTGCGGAGCAAGGATCAGCTCGTGCAGTGAGAAAAGCAGAAGCGATTTTAAAGTGGCTTTAGGGATACGACACTGGTAAAGAGCCACAGAGGGGATGAAGGAATCGCCAAAATCAGGTCTTGTTGATACATAAAAATAGTTTTGCAAACTTTATCTTTTGATACATATTATACCGATCCAAAATTGATCGAAACTAGAAAAATAAGAAGGAAAAATTGTATAGTTTCTCTTAGAACGAAAAGTGCTTAAAGAGGGCCTGAGTTTGGCTACTCTTGTAACTGACTTGCTGTTTCTGATTCATATTCCGGCTTATGGCACAATCATAAATTGAGGATTTTAAAGGAATAGAAAAACAGGGGTTATAGACTAACGTTCTGTGTTTTTTTCCAAGTGAATGGCATAATGGTAATAATCCAAAATGATAGCCATGTCGAATCCAAAACGAAAGCCAATGGCATTACCGTAAATATAAGTAAGCTGAATGGGTAATTTAGAGATGTAATAATAAGAGGCGGTTTATGTGGCCGGTCATAGTCTCCTATATCAACCGAAAGCAACAAAAGTGTAACATTAAACTATTTAAGAAATAAGATAATTAATGACTTTTGGTTCAAAAGATAATTGATTACTTGTTAGAAAGTAATTATGGTGGGGTTAGCCAGTCGTGATTACGGAATTTGACGAGGGGTGTCGGTGGTAATTAGTTGAGCTAATTTGGGCTAAAATTGGAAAAACAAAAAAAAGACTAAAAAGTGAAGTGGTGATGTAACATGGAGAATGCGAAGACTTTTGTAGCAAAACCACACTCACCCATCACGATGACTGGTTTTTTCTTATCCACCGTTGATTATTCCGCGTGATAATCAGATATTCAGATAACGACGTACGAACAAATACATTGGGAGACGAATATGAATCGGTAGGTCTAAATGCACCTACATCACGGATTTTTTCTCTTCTAGAAAATGCAGTAGGATCTTTTGCATATATAGACACTTTCTTAAATTTGTATTGCAAAATAGACATTTTCTACTCTAGCAACATTTTTTCTATTTTCCAACAGAAACTATGACCATTTTGCCCCTGAACTATAGTGAAGATGTTGAGTTTGTTTAACTGGATTGGTTAGTGTTTTCAATGAGAACAACATAAACCATTCACGTAACTCTGAACACAAAGTATTTTTTTTTTAATTTCTTACATAAAAAACTATGGCACAAACATTTCAAACTACCGACCATTTAAACACATCCACCAAACTCGACCACGTGGACGTTACAAGATCTAATTTATTTCTTCATTTCCAAAAACTCGACCACGTGGACAACTCCTTATGGACATAAGAATTTGTTCAATGTTATCAAATATCTATCTTCCATTGTCTTCTTCCACTTTCTCCTCTGATTCAAACATGAAGTTCCTCATTACCAATGACCAATTTGCTTACCAATTTGTTTTCCATTGACTCAGAGCTGCAACAAGATTTGATACAAAATCAAGGATCACAATATGATGCAAAATCAAAATTTAAAATCAAACAAAGAACTTGATGCACAATTTCTTTTCCATATCTAAATCATCCCAATCCACTGGACAATGTTAATGGGTACTTGAATAAACGGACCCTGTTTTATTATTGCTCACATCAAAACTACCAGACAAGCATTTTGAACTATTGACCGTCCAAACATATCCACCAAACTCTGACCATATGGATGTATATAAGAACACAAACACACAAAAAACACATTTAATCCAATTTATAACCAAATTACGGATTAGCCCAAAAACGTTTTTGAGATCAGAAAAAATATGAAAACTTACTTCCCAATAAGAAACTCCATCTCTGTACAATTGGGTTTTTTCTCGTCTCATCTCCTTCTTCTCCAATTTATTCTCTCCACATCTCTTGTGCGCTATTAAACTCTTTCCCTTCAAAGTGTTTATGTGTGAAAGGAGAACTGTAAAACGAACATGCCATCTCGGGCAAACTGCAATTTTTGCTAATATTAAGGAAAACTATAGAAAGTGTATATGAGTGAAAAGGGGAAAAGCAAACGAACCTGCCATCTCGGGTGACTGGAAAGGGAGATGTCGTGAAGTCTATACCGTCGCGGGGGCTTCAAGGATTTTGGCTATCTCACCGGGATAGGGAGATGTCGTGAGGTCTATAACGTCGCGGGGGATTCAAGGATTTGGGCTTTCTCACCGGGAAAAGGAGATGTCGTGAGGTCTATATCGTCGCGGGGGCGGCGATGATTTGGGCATTCTTGCCGGGAAAAGGAGATTTCGTGAGGTCTATACCGTCGCGGGGACGGCGAGGCTTTTGGCTTTCTCGCCAGGAAAGGGAGATTTCGTGAGGTCTATACCGTCCTGGGGGCGGCGAGGATTTGGGCTTTCTCGCCGAGAAATGACTGCGGAATTTCAACTGTCGCCGCCAAAGAAAAAGTTAGGGTTTTCGTTTTTACTGTCGTGAAGGGAAGAAAAATGAATGGGTGGGATAAAAGTTAACTAGATGGTTAAATGGTTAGGTTAGAAATAAGGGGAGATGGTTAGATGGTTGGGTTAAAAATAAGGTTAGTAGAATCTTTTTACTACTCATAAGTGTGTGAAGAACCAGAAGTATTTATATTGACTATTAGTTTCTGAGAAATTGTATATGAGTACAATTTTCTCGATGAAATATGTATGTCAAATTTAAAGATTTTTTTTTTTTGATAAAGGGCATTCAAATTTAAAGATTTTTTTGTTTAAGAAAATATGCTCAGTTATCTTTTTAGGACCCAACTTTTTTTGGGTTGATCATGACTAACAACAAAATAAAGATCGCCTGTTTTTTTACTGGATAAAAATATGATACCATACTCAAAATATATGTGCTATAAAATTTAAAAAAAATTAAAAAATTTAACATGAAAATATATTCAATTTAAATATAAAAAAGCTGAATATGATCCGTAATATTAACGAGCAGTCTCAGTTGGATATACAAATTAATTAACATGTATGATATTATAATAAATTAGAGTCACGAGAGAATCAAAATTCAAAAGTGGCATGAGTGACATTTGACCCCAATGAACAACGTTTTAGAGGCGTTGGTTTTTTTGTTTTTCATCAGGATAGTGGCGTTGATTAGGCCATCTACCAATGACTTTTGTTATTTTAATTATAATGTTTTTTTATATTTTGTTTACATATGAATAATTTGTTTTGTTGCTCTTTTGTTTTTGGACTTTTTTCACCTAGGCTCAAGAATTTACAATATTGTTAGTTTGTTTAACAGCAATTATAGAGGCAGTATCATCAGATATCGAACTAAAAATCAGTCCTGTATTTATTCGTCAAATGTTATCATCATATTCATACATAGTCATTTTCATTGCTTGATCATTGATGGAATATTTTTCCCCTTTATTTTTGCCACTGAAAAAATATAGTTTCAAATATAAAAGAAACTCAACCAACAAAAAAAAAAGAAGAAGGTAAAATCAAAGAGAAAGCTATTCAATTGTCTTATAAATAACACACACACACACAATGTTAAGAACGTACGTGACAAAAATGAGAGAAAATTTTATAAAGTAGAGAGATGTAATAAAACCACTACGATCATTCCTTATCGAGAATGAAAAGGACTACTACGATATAACTTTGTTCCTCTTTTTTCTATAAACCATTAGTATGCTCCTTTTTTCTGCCAAGCCACGTATATATATCATATATGTATATTAAATGAAATGAAATTAAAAAAGAAAAAAAAAACAAAACAAATTACATTATTCATTCATGATCCTACTTTTTCTTTCTCCTTTCTCTTCACTCTTCCTTTTCAATTCAAGATGCGCATGGAACCAAACATGCTAAAAAGCCAGGCATTCTCTTCTGCAACACCAAATTAATAAAAACAAATAATTTAAAATAACGATAAATCCGTTCATATAAAAATTTTAGAAAGAAAGGTAATATAAAATTTTGAATTTTTTTTCAAGATAGAAATTTTATTATAAGATGTCAAATCATCTTTTATCAGAGAAATTAGAAAATTAACTAAAAATAATGTTTTAAAATAGTTGAGTTATTAAGTGTGAGATGGGGATCTTAAGACTTACCCTTGTTGAAGAATGGATAAGCTCAGGAGGAATCTTGTAGAGATCCTCATCAACGGGCTTAGGTGGCCTCGAGGTTGGAGCGACGTCGTTTTGGAACTGCTTCACTCCGGTGACGTCAACGTAATACTTGTCTGTCTCTGTACTGACGTCACGCACGCGCCTTTGTGGGCCCTTCTTTTCCCTCGTCCCCGCCGTCTACGGAAAGTCATTAATTTACACAAACAACGCGTTCTTCTTTAGATAAATAATAGTACTAAATTACATTTATCGGGTTAATTAAAAAAAAACTATGATATAATTAAGAATTATCTAAATATTGATTAATTAGATGAACCTGTCTTGGAGGATGGAGGTGACGTGGACGGGGATGGTAAGAAGCAAGCTTTAGGGCTTCTGCAGAAGAAGAAGATGAAGAAGTTGTTGTGGAAGAAGAAGAAGAAGTGAAGTGATGATGGTGACGAAGCAGACCAGCTTGTCTTGGATTCTCGAAGTACTGTGTTATTGGCATCTCATTTGCTTCTTCCCATTCTCCAAACCTCGGAATCTGACCACTTTTCTTCTTGTAATTATTATCATATCTCCCCTGTCCCGTCCAATTTATTGTTAGTACATGAATTAAAATGCCAAATCTCTCTAATGAAGAACCCAGAAAGAATAAATCAAGGGTACTCAAGAACCCCTTTATAGTCAGATATTCAAGAAGCGAGAATCAGGAAGCCACAACAATCAGAGGAATCAGGAACCAAGAGCCGACAAGAATCAGGGATCTAAGATTCAAGATTCAAGAACCCACAAGGATTCAAGAGTCAAGAACCATGAAGGGCCAAACACGTGACCAAGTTTGGCACTTAGCGTATATCTATGAATGTGAACTCTATAACTGAGAGAGAGAGAGAGAAAGACTAGGTTTTATGTGAGATGGAAACAGTATTAGGCAGGTTTTGACGATCTTGATGAAGAAATTAACGTTTTGCCAAAAAAAAGGTGAGAAAACTTTTAGAATGTTAAAGATACGACAGAAAGAACAAAAGGATAGAGGATTAAAGAAGATCACTTACATGAGCCATGACGATTTCTTTCTGTTTCTATCTCTCTCTACGCACTAACACACAAAATAAGAAAGAGTGATCTCCAGAAAGGTTACTGTCTTTTATAACAAGAGTGGGGTTTCTTATAAACAGTCAACTATGAGAGAGAGAAAGTTTGATTTGTTGTAAAAAAAAAGAAAAAAAGAAAAAAAAAAGACAAAGTTTGATTTTAATGTTTTTATTAACATTTTTCTACTTGAATAAAAACTACTGAAGAGTAGAGTCCCTTCTAAGTTTGTTTGAGTGGGAAAATCAAATCAGTTGGATAGATCTTAAATTTAAGTGTTTACGTTTCCCAAAATTCAAGTGTTTATAGTTTTAGTCTCACAGTTCAATCCAATTTACTAAATCACCATAATATGAAGATTCAATGTACACAAAGGTTTTACATATGTTTTTGAAAACTTGTAAAAATAATAGATTTATTAAGAAAAAAAGATAAATACAGTTAGTTGTTTTTTTAATAGCTAATTTATAACCACCAAACTTCAGAAATTTTGGATGAAGTTAAAACAAAAATTAGAGTGAAGAGTGTAGGGGAAGGTAGGAAAAAAGAGAGAAGAAACGCGTAAGTCTACAGCTTTTTTTTGTCAGTGACACATTATTATGTACTTTACGTTACAGTCCATTTCAAAATCTACCTCCCTTCATTTGTTGACAAAGATGTCCACTTTATTAAAATATAAAAAAACCAATTAGCATTTCAGACTGTTATGTTATATGAATTCTTACTATCGTGATGGTTGACTATTATATTGTCGGCCCTCTATTCACATGGAATTCCTGAATTTTCTTTTTATGATGGATATAATTTATAATTAACAGCTGATATGAATACGTAGCACATTGATGATTCCCTATTTATCATCATTTCTAGTTTTCCATTATGTTCAATCAATGCCCTATATAAATGAATGGAAACAGTTAAGTGTTTACATTTGAGTGTGACTCTGATATAGATATTCATAAATAAACATTGAAAATAATATAAGCTGTTCAAATAGGATATTGGGTCTTTTAGGTGTAAATAAAAAGATATTAAACTTATTAGTTTTAAAATATCATTAGTTCAAAATTAGAAAATTAAGAGAGATAAAATTTTTTAAACCACAAATATTCTTATGATTTAGTATAATTACACAAAATACCATTATTTTGAAAAAAAAATAAAAAAAAATTATCATGTTAACTCAATTATTATAATACAAAAATATGTTATCATTTATCTACTTTGGTATCATAACATAGATAAACGAAATTATATCGATAATTACTTAACTAATTTTGTTATTGGTTAACTTTCATATTAACATCCAAAATTTATATCATATTAAAAACCAATAACTGTATCATAGAAAAATGAAAATATGAAATTATCATGTTAAATTAATTAACATATCAGAAGTTATATGTTAACAAAGTTATCATACCAAAGTTACGTAAATTTATACCGATAACCTGTTAACTAATTTTGTTATTGATTAACTTTAATGTAACTGAAAACATTTAAATTTTCAAGTTATATGTTAACATAATTATCATAACAAAGTTATTATAGATTTATAATGATAACTCATTAACTAACTTTATTATTGATTAACTTTATTGTAACTAAACATATTACAATCTCTCAATTGAAAAAAAAAAAATATAAACACCGATAATACATCGATGATTACTATTGCTAACACTGTTAACGATAATAACACTATTACTAATAACAAATAAGTAATAAATGATATCAAAAAAAGGTGAAATAGGCAAATAATTGTTTCTCTTTCTGAACAAACTAATTTTAACTTATCTTTTATATTTACTTAATTTTTCACTTATTAATTGCTATGTGCTCATATTTGCGTAGGATATTTTAAATTCAATAATTTAGCAATATATATCTTCATGTCTTACTTCTCAAATTAATTTTAGAATACATAAATTTGAAAACATATTATTGGCCCAGACTGAAACCAGACGTCGAGTTGCAGCGTGGCCTCGTGGAGTGATATCCGGTCAGAAATAAACAAGTCTTGACTTTTCTTTGTCGTTGACCAAATTGCTATTTTTTTTTTTCTTTTTTTATAATTCAGGAGTAAATCTCATGCCTATGAAGAAGCTAAACTAATCCTATGGAGAAGGTACAGCCCACGGATATACCTTTTCTCCGGATATGTAAATGGGCCCGAAAGCAGAGGCTCATATCCGTGTGGATGTCTAGAAACAATGTGTTGTAATTTCACGCAGTAGATGGATCGAACTTGAAACGTGTTGGCGTTCCAGATTCGTCCCCTTACCAGGTGACTACAAAGTTCTGGACACCAAATTGCTATTTTTCCATTGGGAAAATTAGCAAATCATCCACATCTCCGTTTGTTTATTTTCTTTGTAATTTTCAGTAAATAAAATTAATATTACAAGCCATAGTAATTTCACCAAATCATAGCTATTTTTTTGTTTATTAATTAAATTATAGCGAAAAATTAAAATTTAATATCTACAATGATCAACTATTTGGGAACAGTTATTTATAGATTTATATCTTGCATTCAAATAAAACGCACGGTTTAAAAAAAAACGTAAGCCTAACTATAAATTAAAGTTTCGTTTATTTAACCGACTAATGAAAATTGTTTCAGTTACCAAATCCAAATCTGAATATGGCGTTACATTTGAAAAGTAAATCTTTTTTTTTTTTTTTTTGTTGATGCCTTTTAATCTTTTATGTGTCACAATAAAAATGTGGTTGGCGTAAGCTTGACGACGACGGTGAAGAAGTTGGGAGTCTTTGGGAGATTCGCAGTCAAAGTTCACATTTTAAAAGTCAAACCTTTTTTTTGCTTGGCATACTCCAACCAACAAATTTGTCAGTTGTGTGCATTTATCTGTCGGCTCAATATGGTTTTCTATACATATCTACTATACATAGTTTTATCTAGGGTCTTTTATCTATAAACTTTTGACCTATAAATATTAAAATGTAATATAAAAAAATGCAATATAAAAAAATGCAAATCGTTACCATTTTTTCTTTTAAATCTAACCGCAAAGGCTGAGTTTCTTCCGAATGAAGGTGGTGTTGGACAGGACGAAAAAGGTGGTACGAAAAAAATAGTACAGATAATTTACGGCCCAATATAGGGAAAAGCTCGGCCCATAAAAAAGGAAAAAAAATAGTGTGGGTTTGAATTCCAATAGCCAGAACTCAGAACATTGAGACTTTGAGTACCTTATCTTAAGATCATGCTTGATCGGTTTGGTTCAATTTTTTTCCTTCTTCTTAATCTTAATCTTGACAAAATAGACCACGAGTTTTTTTTTTTTGACAAGGTCTGAGACCCACTATAAAATTAAAAATCTGAGACGGACTCCTTTAGCGAATTTATGCCGGTAATAACCTACGATCTGATTACTTGAGTAACAAGAAATCCAACAAACTTCCTCCGTTTCTCTTCTAACATTTGTCTCAGGATACTAGTTTAATTCAGAAATTTCCATTAGGTCAAATCAATATCTCGTATATCAGGTGAGAGAGTTTCTGGATTTGAAAAACTTCATGTGCAAGACCTAATTTTCACCTGTCTTCATCACCATCGACGCCGGACTCTGGTCACCGGCGTCGGAGTCAACTGAAATGGCCAAGAAATTCCCACCCGACGACTCTTCCTCTTACCCCCCAAGCTAAAAAGTCGACATAGCTAGTTCAAATGTGGTTCTCGTAAAAACAGATACCAATATAGTAAAAACAGAGAAATATAATGATATAATATAGAAGAAAAAAAGATACTATCTATCCGTACCACTATTATCTTGCTGCCTCACTGAATTGGTATGCAAACAGCAGTACATGTTGTATCATAGAGTTACAATGTTATCAAATCAAAGGAAATAAATTTAACATTCTCTAATGCAATCTTCTCCACCAGTTAAAAAAGAGTATATATTTATTAAAAGAAATACAAAGAGGATAATATAGAAAAATGATGTAAATTACATACACGTATATATATATATATATATATATATCTATCTATATATAGAAAAACTTATTATCTTTTTCAATTTATATACATTTTAGATGTAGCAAAACTAATTTTGGTTTTGGAGTACAAACCCATTTTGGAATCAAACTACTCTCCAATAAATAAGTGACAAAAATAAATCTCCAAGAAATAAACTATATATACAAACCCATTTTGGAATCAAACAGGCCGTCCTTTTCTCTACAAACTTTCCATTTTTCTTTGTTAGCCAAAAAAAAAAAAAAACTTTCCATTTTTCTTTCTATAATAGTTAGAAATAGTTTTTCTATCAATTTGGGATAAATATCTATCTATAAAAAAAATTAGGGAACCGTTATCCCAACACGAATTTCCCCAACTCTTATCAGTTTACGTTAGGTGAGTCACTCAAACATATCGTCCTTTTATATATAAAAAGAATATAAATTTTGATTGGACTAATTAATATATCATTTTCAAGGAGGGAGATTGTTATTATTATGTTAACTATTTTTAGTCCTTGTCAAAGCTGCTATATAACCAAGCCTTAGCTCTAAACCAAGCTCGTTGATATCGACTTGATCATCAAACCCAAGATTCGAATTTGATCACAATATAACAATCTTCTTAAACCCATACGTTCAAGAAAACAAAAAAAAAAACGATACGTCGAACGAAGAGTCGTGGGTTCGCCGGAAAGTGAAAGATGAATGCGGTGAAGTCGGCGTTAGGCGATATGGTAATAACCTTTTTGTGGGTTATTCTCTCGGCGACGTTTGGGATACAGACGGCGGCGATTGTCTCCGCCGCCGGGTTTTTTGGCATCACTTGGGTGCCTCCGGTGATTACAACGTTGATAGTTTTCGTCTCCATCTCGATTTTTACGGTTATTGGAGATTTTCTCGGTGGCGCTAGCTTCAATCCTTGCGGAAACGCCGCGTTTTATACCGCCGGCGTTTCCAGAGATTCTCTCTTCTCCTTGGCAATTAGATCTCCGGCTCAGGTATATATTTATGATCTACTAACTAGCTTTTGAAACCGAATCACGTTATTTTTTTTAAATTGATACTTGTGACATCTTTTCATATGAGTATTCGCTTTCGTGTCTTGTCTCTTCGAATGAGAATCTTGTAAAGTATTATCCTTGATTATTCATTTTTATTGAATTTTCCTACATTTGTCTTTTATTAGATCAATGTGTTAACACTTTGTTGAGCAGGAAGAGAAAACCTATACGTTACAAAAAAAAAAAAAAAGGAATAGAAAACGTGTATCTTCTTTCGTTCGTTGGCTCTATGTGAAGTTTCTTGCGTGTGTCCATGTGTGATGTGTTTTTGAATAACCTATACATATAATTATAAACACTCTTAATTGTAGATTTTTGCCCAACTGGTACCCTCTAGCTGGCATATTATTTCTTTCTTTCTATATATATTTTTGAATATATTTTTATATTATAATATAACTTTTTGAGCTATATGTATATATATTTTTTTGTTTGTGGGAAAAATGTTACTTAGCTATTCAATTACACCATTCAACTCCCAAAACAGATGCCTACAGCCTACTATTTACAATATTTTCATCAATCACATAATTTGTTTTCTTCCATTGATGCCATTTGAACCCTTTGTAAATTTGACCATATTACAACTCCAAATCAACATGCATAAAACCATATTGATTTTTATTTGGTTTCACGAGTCTTCGTCTCCTGGTTCTTGATTCTAATTTCTCACACCTTTTTGCTTAACAAACTTTACTTCTCATTCTTTAAAATCATTTAAAATGGTAGAAATCTAATATGTAAAACTATGTGATATCAGGCGGTTGGTGCAGCAGGAGGTGCGATAACGATCAGGGAGATGATACCGGAAAAATATAAGACTATGATTGGAGGGTCTTCATTGAAAGTTGATGCACACATTGGAGCTATTTCAGAAGTGATTCTAAGTTTTTGTGTTACATTTTTGGTTTTGCTAATTATCCTAAGAGGTCCTCGGAAACTGCTCGCTAAAACTTTCTTGCTTGCCATCGCTACCGTCTCAGTGTTCATCGTAGGATCTCAATTCACTAGACCATTCATGAATCCTGCCATTGTAAGTTCATTATTGCATCCTAATAAATTTTTGACATTTGTATATGAATATTTATAGTCTTCTGGCATTGTGATGCAGGCATTTGGGTGGGCATATATATACAAGTCTCACAACACATGGGACCATTTCTATGTGTATTGGATCAGCTCCTTCACCGGAGCTATTTTATCTGCGATGCTCTTTCGGATTCTATTTCCGCCGCCACCTCGAGTCCAGGAAAAACAGAAGAAAGCTTGAGAAAAATATTAAAAAAAAAACATAAGTCAAGATTTCATGAATCGTCCTATTTGTTGTATGTTTTCTGTTGTAGTCGTACAGATTTTTCCGGTTTAACCGCAATTTATTCACTCTCGTCCGGTTTTGTTGTCACTTAACCAACCTTATTTAACTAAAATTAACCGGTTAAATCAAGTATCATTGGGGTTGTATGGTCCGTTTAGGAGCTTCACTAAATTATACGACTTTGTTTTCAATTACAAAATTAATTATATAAATTTTTTTTTTCAAAAGCATAAAATATAAATATCAGTTCTTCTAAAATGACAGCCAAAAACAATGTAAATTTTTGAATCGTCTTCATAAACACCTTTATTATTGTAAATTGTCTTTGCTCTGTCCTATAAAACACTTGACATCCTCTGCTTCAAATTCAAAACCAGTTTCCTTGGACTCAATTGTTTTATCCGCCATGAAAACTTGTTTGATCTTCTCCCTCTACACAACAATTCTTTAAAACTGTTTCTACTTGTCTGTTTCATCATCATCATGAATCATCTCTTCTCCTCCATCTCTCTCACTCTCTCTCAACCTCAATACACTCTTCCTCTTGTCTCCACCTCCTCAAATCATCCTCCTCCCGTTCCTCCGGCCGCTTCCGCCGCCACCACCACCAAAAACAACAACTTCCCCTCCCTCTTTCTTCCGGCAGCGATTACCTCCTCTCCCTCTCCGTCGGCTCCTCTTCCTCCGCCGTCTCTCTCTACTTAGACACCGGAAGCGACCTCGTCTGGTTCCCTTGCCGTCCTTTCACCTGCATCCTCTGTGAATCCAAACCAATCCCTCCTTCTCCTCCCTCCCCTCTTTCTTCCTCCGCCACCACCGTCTCCTGCTCCTCCTCTTCTTGCTTCGTCGCAAAACTCTACTCCGACTCGCTCTCTTTCCCTTCCGTCTCCGTCTCTAACTTCACCTTCGGCTGCGCTCACACTACTCTCGCTGAACCTATCGGCGTGGCTGGATTCGGCCGTGGACGTCTCTCACTTCCCGCTCAGCTCGCTCTTCACTCTCCTCATCTCGGTAATAGCTTCTCTTGTAAATTATCAGATAAGAGAATGAATCTGAGAATTTCTGAATGTCTATTCACGAACTCATGCCCAGCTCATATATACAAGCTCCAAAGCTTGGAGAAGAAGCACAAAATCAATCTACACTAAATACAAAGATACAAAAGCCTGTACAATCAAGCTAGATTAGTAAACTACATAAAAGGTGATTGAGAAGATTGAGAAGCGTGATTGTGGAGATTGAGAAGCGTTCACCGTAATTGAGAAGAGAGTGACGAGAGAGACTTGATGAGTCAAACCCGAGAAGTCCATTGGGCCTAATTGTCTAACACCCCCCCTCAAGCTGGAGCGTGGAGATCGTAAATGCCCAGCTTGACGTTGAAATCTTCAAATGCTTGACGTCCAAGTGGTTTGGTGAATATATCTGCAAGCTGAGAGTGACTATCAACATGTACGGTTTCAATGACCCCATTTTGTATCTCATCTCTTACAAAGTGATGATTTTACGATTTTGTTTCAATGGGCCTAATTGTCTAACACCCCCCTCATAATGTTTCAATGTTTTAAAGCAAAGTTTCAAAACGGGTTTTACGATTTTGGCATAAAAACATGATTTTGCGTATTTTGCGGAAAAATACGGTTTTATGGTTTTGGCATAAAAACATGATTTTGCGGTTTGGTGAAAATGCGATTTTTCGGTTTTGACGGAAAAATACGAGATTACGGTTTTGGCGAGAAAAAATGCGGTTTTGGCGGGAAAACAATATTTTACGATTTTGGTAGGAAAACACGATTTTGCGATTTTGGCAAGAAAAATTCGATTTTAGTTTTCGGCCGCTTAATCAAGCAAAAAACTTATAAAATAACATTAATACTCACAAAAAAAAAAAATTTCCAAATGGAAAAAACTTAATTTTTAAGGATCCATAGACTGCCCATGTTTAAATTATTTAGGCCCACTTGTTTGCGGACTAATTTAGTTTTTTGTCCATATAGCCCGGTTTAATGTTGGACGTGTCCATACCCGGACAATTATAATTTGGACGTGGGCAGCCCATAGTCCTTTGGCCCATTTGACATCCCTACCGTCATGGGACGAGCTCCTCCTGTGACCATGCACGACTCAAGTGGGCGTAATTACGTAGGGAAGGTCGCCATTGTCCCTAGAGGCTATGACGGCCGTCGGATCAAGATAATCGCCAAGCTTGGTGTTGTCCGTCTCATTATCCCTCCCTACTGATTAAATTCAGCGCATCTTAATTAGATCATGCTTTTGCATGCATCTGTTTGTCTTTTCTTTTGGATTCCCGAATATTTCAAGAACACTAATTAATATGGACTTTGTAATGTAATGTAATGTACCAATGTTCAAAAAAAAAAAAAAAAATATATATATATATATCTGTAATGTACCTAAGACTTTTATGCAAATATTCACTCGCATGTTTATGCCTGTTATAGTTATTTTTAATCTTCGTCTGATGCATGGTTAAAATATGGCTGGTAAAAGTAAAAGAAAACTTACGGATCCGAGTGAGAATTTTATGTTTGAGGAATTACAAAAAAAAAAAAACTAATTTCTTAAGAAACTTGCAACTTTCAGATAAAACTCCTAAATTATTAGATACAACTCAGACGAATAAAATAATACTTCATTAAATAACTACTGTACCATTCGAATTGGTTTTGGCAATACTATAATTTTATATTAAAAAGAACACAAAATTCACAAATGTGACACGTGTCATGTTTTGTCCTGTCTTCACCAGACGACTCCTTCCCTCCCATAAAGCTACCAAAACCCTAAATGCCACAAAGAGATCTCAACCTTAGTCACAAAGTAAAGTAGCTGGCCTAGAAAATCTCGGAGGAAAGCTTCTCTCAGCCGTTGAATCATGGTCAACCCTGTTACTCTTGTTCCTCAATCTCCCGGTAACTAAAAGATCTTCTAAATCTCACTTTCACAGTTATCATTTTGCTCTTCTTTTACCCATCAAAATCGTTTCCTCTTTTCAATTTTTGATAAAAATCTCATCTTTTTGCTTTTGTTTGTTGGTGTTGATGATGGGTGCAGAGGGATTTTACGCCATTAACAACCCATTTCTAGTAAATGGGCCAAAAGGATACATCGAGTTCAAGATATTGGAGAATGAAGACATGTACATACGGTGCGATCTTCCGGGAGTTCCAAACAACGGCGTCAATGTCTTTCTCGACCAGCCAAACAAAGCCGTGTGTATCTTGGGGGACGCACCCAAGGAGCACAAGCACGACGCCACTCACCGGAGCTACGACGGCACGACCCTTCGACCAAAGCTTAGTATCGGCGGTATAAAATCCAAAATCGTCTGCACATGCTGTGAATTCTACTCCGGCTTCACCTTCCACATGGCCGATGGAGTTCTCCGACTTGTTCTCACCAAGATCCACACCACTACTCAACGTCCTCCTTGCCTCTGTATATTATTATCAAAAACCCTTAACTTTTTTATTATTATTATTATTAATTCGATTATTTAAAGATTCATAGGATAATTGTCTGATACTAGATTAATTTGTTTTCTACAGCGTTTCTTGGTGGCCGTAATGGAGAAGGTAATTTTATTATTGCAATTTCTTATTTACAAGTCTTTTTTTTTTCATCCACAAAAAATATAGTTAACATAGATATTTAACGTTTGCACTCTGTTTTTTTTTTTTTTTTTTTTTTCCGGTCACAGATCCATATTTCACGGCTCCTCACGGTTTTCCCCCATCGGATCCTAATGGTATTCACATATTCCCCTCTCAAAATTAATTTATTACTAGTATTATATATAGACTTAATTACATTGTGTATATGAGGAGAAGAGTGTTTGGTTGGTCTAATTAGGAATATTTGTTCTTGTTGTTTGTGATATATGTGGAGCAGACCCCAAGTTAACGGGTCCGATATTGATGCCAAACCCATGTGTGGGGCGAGGATCGCAGATGGCTTATGAGTCTAAGATGCTCCAAAACGGTGGTCTATACGTCCGTGTTGACATGCCGGGCGTCCCCAATGACAACTTCACCGTCTCAGTCACGAATGGGAGAGTGAAGGTGACTGGTGAAGCTCCTCCTCTTAGCCACGACTCAGCTGGTCGTTTCTACTCTGGTGACGTGGCTATCCTCTCCACTCCTGTCGACATTCCCATCCGTAAGATCAAGACCATTGCCAAGAACGGTGTGATTCGTTTGGTCATCCCTCCCGTTTGATGAAACTTTGTGTTTGGCTATGTTCTTAAATCTGTCTTTTCTAGAGTGGACCCTGTATTCGGGATAGTGTCGTTGTTTTAAGTATTATATCGTTTGATGATTTAGTACTTTGGATATGTCTCAACGACAAAACCTATTTTCATATGTTTCAACGGCACAACTTATTTTGTCTAACGCACTGCCCTTTATGAGTCTCTAAATTGTTTATTGACACCCATTACTAACTCTGGTATTGGTAGTGCAAAGACGATATTGAACTGTAAGAAAGGAGGTTTAAGTTGTTAACTATCAATGGGGGAAATACCTAAGACAATGAGTGGGACAAACAGCCGCTGGATACAAGAAAACTCTCAACTTTGGGTCTGTATCAAATGCAAGTTGTGTTAAAATCTACCACATTTGCTGTACAGACATAGAGAAATAAGCAAGACAAGAGTAGCTGTGTAAACTATTGGGCATTGAAACCTTCCAGGCCCCTGTGACAATTAGGACAAGACAGTAGACTGTGATGTCTGCAAAACGCACTCTAAACTATCTACCATGATTCCATCAGCACAAATGAAGTACTATGCAATAGCCAGGTTCAGAATCTTGTACTATCACTTTTTGAGCAGGAGGCAATAAACTATCACCAAATTCACTTGAAAGTTCACATCCTTTCCACTTTTTTTTTCTATCTGTTGAAACATCTATACACATATAAACAATCATATACTCTTCTTCTGATGACAATACGGTTGCAGTGCCTGTTCCAGTTGGAACCTATGGGATAATCAGCTACCAAAACAGTTCTCCAACCCAATGTTGAAACAAGTAAATAATACCCACACAGTTCCAACTTTCAGGGTCTAAATGCTACCATCAAACAACCATGCTTCACTAAACTTTAAAATATGCTAAAGGGTAGGACCTGATAAACTATTGATGTCAACATCCTCAAATATTTATTACATCTGACAAATGCTTAATCCAATAACAATGGATTTTAAAGTAGTTTTTTTAAATACATAATTGAATAACACTAAATTTTATTATGAATTAGAAATACAACCAATTTTATTAAAATATTATATTCAATAACACCACCTAATGTTTGGTCCGTTTAGGAACCTCACTAATCACTATCACTAATTGTTTTGCCAGACAATAAATTCAAAACCAGAATCGAATGAAAAATTGGGGTTGTTACTGTAAATCACGTAACATTATGATACATTTTATATATATATATATATATATATATATATATATATATATATATATATATATATATATTTGATTGGTNTTTTTTTTTTTTTTTTTCCTTATCCTCAATACAAAAATTTCAACTTTTTTTAACTATTTTGTGCCGAAGGTGATTGTGGGAGTTACATTGTGGGAGTTACGACCATCTCCCGCAATCGTAAGGCATAACGTCTTTTGTTTGTTTCTGTCGCTCGAATACAAATAAACACAGATCTGGAGCACACAAGTTGAAATCGAAGCTTTCTCCAGATCAATTCGGCGATTCTCTTCAAAATCCATCGTCGATCTGGAGCCGTTACAGGATCCGCCGCAGACCACGGCGTCCTCCGGCAACGGCAGCGGCAACGGTAAAATACGCTACCGTTCGCCTTCCTCCACTGAGCTCCTGGAGTCCGGAACTGCCACCGTTTCCTCCGGTCACCATTCTCCTAACTCCGATTCTCATCAGGGACTTCTCTCTGTTGACGGAGGCAAGATGACGGCCAAGCGTGGGATTGGACGTCACGAGTCTATTGCCGATAAGATCCAACGCCATCGCGGCATTCTACTCGTGATCTCGGTTCCCATTGTGCTGATCGCTCTCGTTCTTCTGCTAATGCCTGGGAGATCGACATCTGACGCGGTCGTTGAAGAGTACACGGTGCATAACCGCAAGGGAGGCCCGAATTCAAGGGGTCCGAAGAATTACGCCGTGATTTTCGATGCTGGGAGTTCTGGAAGCCGTGTACATGTTTACTGTTTTGATCAGAATTTGGATCTTCTTCCTCTCGGGAATGAACTGGAGCTCTTCTTACAGGTAACACATTGGTTCCGCTTTTTCTTCTTCTTTCTTTAGTGTTTTCCTCCGATCATAATCGATTGGAGATTGTGCACGAATGCCTGCTGGATATGACAGTATGACACTAGAACTACCATTTACCGGCAGTGCTTGATAGATCTTGTGTGGTTTGCGAGACTTGATTCAATTTCTTATGGTGCCTCGTGGTACATTTGTGTTATTTAAGTTGATATGAATGTTAGTGTGTGGAAATACTTGGGCAATGTGGCTACAGCTTATTCACATATGTCGGCTAGAGCTTTATTCTGCAAGTTTCTAGATTTGATAATCGCAATATCTCACCCTGAGGCATAGCTCAACAGGATAAACGGGAAGCGTATAGCTTTGCTCTCAATGTATATAATTGACATGAACTCTTTGTTCCTGGAATCCTAACATGAAGCTTGAACGCACCTAACCTGTATTACTTAGTCTTGTTTCATTATATTGCAGTGGCTTGAATTTCTTGTTTGTTTGGCACTTTAGTGGTGCTTGTTGGAAATTTGGCTCTAACTATTTATTGATTTTATTTCAGCTAAAACCAGGGTTGAGCGCATATCCTACTGATCCCCGACAAGCAGCAAACTCTTTGGTGTCTCTTCTTGATAAAGCAGAAGCTTCTGTTCCCCGTGAGTTGCGTCCGAAGACACCTGTCAGAGTTGGGGTATGGAAATGAATTTTTTCCACGAGTAGATAATTGAAGCTATTTCATATTGTCGTTGTTTATATCGTGAATCTTTTTTTTTTTTTTTTCATCGATGTTTATATTGTGAATCATCTGGAATATTTTTCTCTATATCCTGTTAGGCAACTGCAGGTTTGAGGACGCTGGGTCATGAAGCATCTGAGAACATTTTGCAAGCGGTAATTTTATTTTTTTGTATATTTTCCATACACATTCGTCTGCTCACTTAGTTCTTATACTTCATTATAATTTTGTTTATAAGGTTAAGGAACTCTTGAGAGATAGAAGCATGCTGAAAACTGAGGCAAATGCTGTTACTGTGCTGGATGGTACCCAGGAAGGTTCTTATCAGTGGGTAAGTTGTCCCACATTTGTTCCTGTCTTACAGGAAGTCATCTTGCTGTATTTCTTATGTGTCTGCGTTTTTGCCTTTAATCTTATCGTTTCCATTCCGAAGACTGGTATTTTTTTCTAGTTTCTTAATTAGTCAATAAGAAGTGTTCAATTTTCACTATGGCAACTGTAATAGTTTGAAGTCTAGTATGTAAAATAATAAAGTTTCTAGGTGGTGGACCCTAACCAGCCATCAAGCTGGCATTTTCTCTTAATGGACTTCGACTTTGCAGGTGACAATTAACTACTTGCTGAGGAACTTAGGAAAACCATACTCAGATACGGTTGGAGTGGTTGATCTTGGAGGGGGTTCTGTTCAAATGGCATATGCTATATCCGAGGAAGATGCTGAAAGTGCACCAAAACCATTAGAAGGAGAGGATGCATATGTCAGAGAAATGTATCTGAAGGGACGGAAATATTTCCTCTATGTTCACAGGTTGGTCAGTTGTTACGGTTTCCTTGATATCATGTTTCTTCAAATGATCTTATTAAAATGACACCCCGAGAACGTGGATGGTTTTAGGCTTTTCTACTTCATCTGTTTGTTTCCTAGACTACCGTACTCATTAGATAATTTCGTCTTCCTTTCATGCCAGCCACACAACTTGTTTTTTTATCCAAAATCTTTAATGTGAGATGTTATTGGCTTCTTCTTGCTTGTAGTTACCTACACTACGGATTACTGGCCGCCAGAGCAGAGATTTTGAAAGTTTCTGAAGATTCAAACAACCCCTGCATCGCGACAGGCTATGATGGTGAGAGATTATTGTTTTATCTTGAAAGCTGTTTCTTTCCAACTAGTCTCCTTTGCATTTATCCTCATCGTATGAAACATGTTTTCACTATTGCCATTATCTTTGCCATCCTTTTGCTAGAAACTCTCTGGATATGCAATTGCTCTTAGTAGATTAAAATCCATAATTTTCGATTGCTTCTGACACTAATATTATTCATTGTAGGAACTTACAAGTATGGAGGAGAAGGGTTTAAAGCGGCTGCTTCACAAACTGGTGCAAGTCTTGATGAGTGCCGAAGGTTAACCGTCAACGCACTAAAAGTGAATGATACACTGTGTACACACATGAAATGCACGTTTGGTGGAGTATGGAATGGTGGTCGAGGTGGTGGCCAAAAGAATATGTTTGTTGCTTCTTTTTTCTTCGACCGTGCTGCTGAGGTAATCCAACAGAAAAAAACACCTTGAGTTACCCGTTTACACAACCTCTTGTTTATTTGTTAAACTCGGGACAATGGGTTTGGTTTATGGCGGCAGGCAGGATTCGTAGACCGGAAGCAACCTGTTGCTACAGTTCGGCCAATGGACTTTGAGAAAGCAGCAAAGAAAGCTTGTAGTATGAAGATGGAGGAGGGAAAATCGAAGTTCCCACATGTGGAGGAAGAGAATTTGCCTTTCTTGTGCATGGATCTCGTTTACCAATTTACTCTGCTCGTTGATGGATTCGGTAAGTATCTCTTTTTTTTATTTTCAATACCATCAGCTACGATAGTCCACAATTTATTGTAGGTTAAGGATTTATGACTAGACTAGATGGCTAAACATACAATACAGTATATATAAGAATGGAGATGTGTCAAGCCATTAATTAAGATTGTACGATGCATCATTAGCATTGCAACCATGAGGGTCTTAAAAGCACCAGAAACATGAAAGGAAAAAAGTTACATTGGTTTAATATAAGTTTAGGATGTGCTGTTCCAGGTTTATAACGTTTTGGTAATTTCTTTGTACTTGTTTCATTTTTCTAAATTTTGTTTATTATTTTATGGGCATAAAATGAAAAAGGATTGGAGGCATCACAGACAATAACATTAGTGAAGAAGGTGAAATACGGAGATCACGCCGTGGAAGCAGCCTGGCCATTGGGTAGCGCCATAGAGGCCGTATCCTCACCGTGAGGACATTTTGGGAATTACACAGAACCTTATTCTTTTGATTGCTCCCAAAGTTTTTTTTTTTTCTTCTCTACTTCAATTTTTTTATCATCCTTAAAGCAGTGGTACTTATCTTCTTTATTATTATAATAATAATAATCGTATTTAGAGAAATGATTTTGTCGCTTGTACCTTTTTTAGATCTTTGATTCTTTTTTGAGATTTTGTAAATTGAGTAACCAACTGTCCCGGTTTGTTATATTTTTATGAAAAGATTGCAACATCCTCATCCTTTTTCTGTTTCGCGTATTTTTATCATTAATCTAGTTTTCTTACTAGCAAAACTCATGAGACTATTATTGTATTACTCTCTTTTTTTTGTCTAGATTTTGACACGCAATTTGAAAATTTTGAGTGTATTAACAACCGTTTTCGTAAAAATTTCGTTTTGCTAAATATATATATTTTTTGACAAAAACTGAAGAAACTTACTCGATCGTGACTCGTAGATTAAAACTGATTATTATTGTTTAATATTTTTTTCTTGCAATGACGTTTGTATAAGACTTGAATCATATATTTAATATTTAAATGAAAAATAAGAGATTTGTTTTTTAATTTGGCCAAAATTAGTAATTTAAGAAATAATACCAAATCTTGTGTAGAAAATAAATACATTGATTTGTTCCACTTGTCATTGTAGTGTCTCGTAGATGAGTCCACGTGGAGATTGAACTCCAATTATTGTCCCTCGAAAGATAGGCAATTACTTGCACACAACAAATGGTGAATCATCATTTTATTTGGCCCTTTTTTTTTTTTATCAAAAATAATAACATTCACAATACAATCAAACTTTTGTAAGAAAAAAACAGTTTTTTGGGTGTTGTGTTTCAAAGTAAAATTATATAGGAAACAAAAAAAGAAGTTTTCTTTATGACATTTTGGGATATTTTTCTTAATACAAAACTACAATACATTAAAAATCGTATAACCATAAAATGGATGATTAAGAAAAAAATATTTAAAATAAATACATTAAAACATAGGCGTATTATTTCAATATTAAGAAAGCACACCAGTTGGGAAAAAAAAAACACACCATTCGAGGGTTTATTTTTGTTTTTGTTAAACTTTGAAGCAATTGCTTTGAAGTAATGATATAGGTTAAGCAAATGAAATACAAAAATACTCAATGACCTTTTTTCTGGGCCGAGACTGCACATATGGCCCAAAACTGTAAAACAAAAATTATAAACACTGAAGAATAAAATTTCTGTAGAAGTAAAAAAAAAAAGAATAAAGTTTCTGTACGCATTATGATCGAACCGGTTTGAAAAACCGTGTATTATTGAGTATAAACCAAGCCGGTTTTCGAATCATTTATGAAATGAACTACTTGTTTTGATATGATGTTCAAATATTAATAATTGGTTAAACCATATGATACTGATTTTTTTTTTTTTTTTTGATTCGTGGTTTAAAAATACATGTATGATTAATATCTAGGAAAAGGGGGCATATTATCAAGCTTCATGGTGAAGTTAAGTTTCATTTTTCAATGTATTATTGGGGAATCATTTGAATTTTAACAAATAGTATAAAGCAAACCCAATTATATTAATTTGTCCACAAAAATGAGGACATATAACACATTTATTTTCAAAGGAGAATCGTATGGGTTACTTTCAGAAGTTGAAAAGACTACTCCTTGATTAAATGATCAACAATCTCGATTATGGAGACAAAAAAACTTTCGGATTAATCTTATATTGAAGAAATTTGTTTTGACAATTATAAAGTTTGGATATATTGTTCTTAATTTTAAAATATACGATTCAATATGTTAATTGGAGTGATCATGAACTTAAACTCGGGCATACATATACAGAAATTTGAATGAAATTCCTCCACCGGCGTAGCTCCTCCGACCATCTCCGTTCATGATTGGTGGTTCTTAAGCGTGCTTTCCTCCCGTCCGGCATAAGCTCTTCTCTTTTTCAATCATTACCGGCGTTCTCCGGCATCTTTCCGACGTATTCTCCAGCATCTTTCCGGCGTCTTCTCCGTTTTTCCAGCGTCTTCCCCGGTGTGGCTTCTCCTTCTTCTGTTTGTGATGTCTGGATCTGTTGATGCT